>CABFWB010002130.1:11940-24142 GCA_902151455.1 Timema bartmani
AAGAAAGTTCTCGAATAGAACTCGAGCTAAAAAAAACTTAGCAAATATGACTACTCATTTTAAAAAACATTCGAAAGTTGAGAGTAAGGAGCGATATTTAATATAAAATAGAAGACTTTGAAATTTTTGTAAAATATATTGGTTCAAGTTACAATATTGATACAAATGATTAAAACTCGTACGACATAAACCGTATTCTGTGAAAGAGCTCTTAGACCCTACCTTTATCAATTCCAAAGATTAGAAAATAATTATTGCTAAGCATTGAACTTTTTTTTTCTCATCGCATCAACGTACCTGTTCTAGCTGTACCCATACATTAATTACGCCAGTGTTATAAGGACGAGTAAGATAGAATTTTAGAGTAAATGTACCCTCATTTGCGTGGAGGAACAAGGGGAAACAATTAAGGGGTGGGGGTACTTATGGAGAGTCGCAACCCGATCTCCCCGTTATCGGCAATCTATTCGGACGTGAGAGTGACGCGTTAGACCATCCGATCACCGATGCGGGTTGCAAGAGGGGGTTGGAAGAGGCTGTAGACGCCTTTCAGGTAGAGTCACTCTCTGCATTTCAACCAAACAACTATATTATCAAACTGTGCCTTTACGTTTTAATAGTATTATTTAAACTCTGTTTAAACTTCATTCAAAGTTTACCCGCATGACTGGTCGAATGGTCTAAGACGTCACGATCGCGATAGATTGCCGATGATGAAAAGGTTGGGGTTTGAATCTCGGTCGGGTGAACTGAGGGGGATTGTTCTTAATTGATCTTCCAATATCACCTCAC
Source organism: Timema bartmani (assembly GCA_902151455.1). Lineage (NCBI taxonomy): Eukaryota > Metazoa > Arthropoda > Insecta > Phasmatodea > Timematidae > Timema > Timema bartmani. The sequence goes on from CABFWB010002130.1 coordinate 12,733, forward strand.
GCAAATACTGGTACACTTCCTCTAAATGTATGCTTCCACATCCTTAATACACTATCGAAACTAGTACATAATATATGTGTAGCCCAGACGGATATTAAGACGCGAAGAAAAAAAAAGTTGCACCCAAATAAAGTGTGTTTATTACGTTCTGTAATAATATAGTAAAAATCATATTGCTTTGAACAGTAACTAAGAAAAGACCTCCGAAAAGCTTGGGTTCGGATTCTTGATTAGGTAAACACAACGTAATTGTGACTTACATCAGAGTTTCAACGTGATCCTGGCTACTAATGGCCCAACTTTAGTGCCAAGCGCACGTAAAAACAAAAGTCAATAAATGAAAGCGTCAATTTTTCCTACCGTTCCGTTATATTGGTACATCCTCGCCGTGGTCTTCTTGCCACGATTGAATGCCTGCGCTTGCGGGACGCTGTGCCCGGCGCCGCCCGCCACGCGTTGATTGATTTGCTAGATAAACAGCGGCAACCCCTTCACCCCTCCATTAATTACAATCAGCGGTCTCCCTCCTGACCCAGTGGTTTCATCCTTGTTTCAAAAGTTTTAACAGCCAATTAAGCAAATACCCAGAACGGGTAATAAGAGGTGGTGCTTGAAAAAATAAATTAAAAAACGGCTAGCCTGATTTATTAAACAGTTTCATCCTCCCCGAATCGCGTCATATTACCCAACTGAAAATTTAAACTAATCTAATGTTAAAGGGATGAGTAAGGTAGAATGCAGAGGAATTGTACACCCATTTGTGGGACGGGAGATTGGGAAACAGTTTGGGGAAAATCCACCCTCATTACACCCGACCAAGACTCGAGCCCCGATTTCACATTCACTGGCAAACCCGACTAGATAAACCTAACATTCAGTCCGCATGACCACCGATGCGCGTCTGTAAATGTCTTAATATAAGATAAGGATAAAGGGGAATTTAGAAGAAGTACAAACATATTAGTGTAGTTTAGGGAAAATTATGGTTAAACAAATTGCATGTTTACAACTAGCACCCGGCCGAGAATCGAACCTAGACCTTCCTGTATATTGCAAGTGTGACGCCTTATACCACACAACCACCTATGCGTTTTCAAATCTACTTATAAAATCGCTTGTCCCTTCGTGGTGTTCGCAGATCTTATGTTCTCTATTAGAATAATTCATTGGTGCCAAAGTTGAGGGTTGGTCCTCTCTAGGATTGGGAACTACCGGTAAGATTGTGTGACTCTTGACTCGAGAGCCTCAAGTTCAAGATTATGTTGAATATTTACTTTAAAATTTGTCTGTCTCCATATCCGTCTGTCTGTCTGTCTGTCTGTCGCAACATATTTGAAACAGTTAAGTGACATTTTTTCAAACTTGTTATAGGGCAATACCTTGGTATATAATATTTTTGACTCTAACCCTATCCCTCAAATTAAGGGCAACTTAACGATGAATGATTTTTTTAAATATCAGATTTTTGAAAATTGCTCTAACGATTTTGTTCAAAGTGTAAATTAGAGAGTTTTTGACAAGCCTATACTTATTTTAGGGGGGGAATTCGTTTAAGGGTAGTTTACTGAACTTTTTTTAAAAATTTGTATTTAAAAAAATTTGCTCTAGATATTTGGTTCAAAATAGGTATAGGTTAAGTTTTTTACTCATAAATAATTCTTTATATTGATTTAAAAAAAAAGCAATTTATGGTACTTTACTGACGATAGATTTTTGTAAAACCTGATTTTAAAAAAAATTAGCTCCAACGATTTTGTTCAAAATTCATAATTGGTATCTTAGGACTGTTTTACATGATCAATAATAAAGTCTGTTTATTTATCTAAATTAAATTAATTTAAGGGTAATTCACTTACGAAAAATTATAGAAAATTAGAATTTGTTTAAAGTTGGCTTTGAAGATTGATTTTTAAATGATTATCTGGGAAGTCAGTTATTCATGGTTAGCAAAATGATTTATTTATTTGTTTGTTTGTTTGTTTGATTGAGTAAAACTTAGTTACGTGAAGCTATTTACTGAAAAAAACTGTTTTTGAATAATTTCTTCCAAGTTATAAAACACCATATGAGAAAGTGTATGCGAATGTGTTGTACCATTTATTTTTAATGTTGTTATACACACAATTTAGGGCCTAGGCTAATGCCAATGAATTTTATTAATATTTATCCTCATATTAATGTATTAAATTAAAATGTTTAGTTTGTTAGATTTTCACATTGGTTGGCGTCTGGACTGGTTTTTCGGAGACAGGGAAGTTTAGGTTCAAATCCCGGTCAAGGGTACTGAGGACGGGTTTTCCACTATACCTCCACGAATATTCTGGTACATTTCTACTAAACTATATCTTTCTTATCCCTACACCATTAGTGTCAATATATGAATATCTAGTATGGGTAGTAAGACGCAGAGCACTAAATAAAAAGTAGCATTAGAAGATTATAATTATAATTATAGAGCGTGTTTTACAATCGTATTATCTATTTTTATAAGGTGTAATTTCTCACTGCCCACTTCGGTGGCTGCATGGTCTAGGACGTCACTCTCGTAATAGACTAAACTGCCGATGAAAAAAAGGGGGGGGGGGATATCAGGGTTAAATTCTGGTCGGGTGTACTGAGCTTTTTCCAATATGGTTTTTTACTATTTCTCCACGTAAATGTGGGTACACATTCTCTAAATTCTACCTTGCTCATCCCTAACAAATTAGCGTAACTAATACATATGTGTATAACTTGAAAGGGCAGTAAGACGCGGTGCTAAAAATAAAATAAAAATAAATATTTATTATTGTAAATTGATGCCGTCACAGTTTTAGATAGGCCATAATATTTCACCAATAATTACTTTTGTTTTTTCCTCCTTGTATAACTTATGTAAAGTCTTTGTGGGATACTAAGGGTGGTTTTTCCAGCAAGTCTACCTGTACCATGTGATTCAAGTTACACCCCTAAAGTGAGGGCGTTCCCTTAGGGAGGAATCCTATGACAGCTCCTACAAGCTCTTACTGAAACATGAGCCCTTGATTTGGGCGGCACCGTCACATGCTACATTCAACATAACACGCGTTGTACACACACACACACACACACACACACACACACACACATAGGCTCTACGTTGTTGCAGTTCTCGGAATCAAGGAGGATATTTTATACAGAGCGAGCTATCAAAAAAAAATCTACCAGATATATTTTCGTGTATCCATACGGTAAACAATATTATCTGCAAGGCCATATGTTGAACAGCTCTCACTTTTGACAGTCAAAAAGTTTACAGCAAAATTGTTTGTATATATATACTTTTAGTGTATTAGAAATTATTAAATTTTGGTTATGAAAATAACCGTTTGGATGTTTCTTTTATTTAAGTAGCGTTTGTTGTTAACCTAAAAAAATTTTAATGAGAGATTGGTAGATAATTGCCTCTACTTATAAAACCAAAGATGGCCCACAGACTAAAATAAGCCGGTGGTTGATGGCGTTTTAACAACTGGCATCATACACTCGTGTTTACAAAAATAAAACTTTATATTTGACACAATATATTATTTATGGATTTTTCTCTAAAGTATTATTGTATACTTTTTTTGACAAGTTATAAAAATATAAAACTTTGAATATAATATTTATTTATTCATTATTCGTGACACTATTTATCTCATATTGGTAACAAAAAAAATGTTATTTTCATTCAAATTTTTTGTTCTTTGAATTACTCTTAAAAAAAACCACTTATACAGTAATCCTTATGGAAGTATTATTATAAGCGTTTATTAACACTTTTGATTACTAATTTAGTATTACTAAGAACATAACATAATATATGTTAGCATTAATTACTTTCAACCAATGTTTGCAATAAAACGTCAGCTATCACCACACCTATGATGGATAGACTCTAGTTCAGAATTGCAAAATCAGCCGCATTGGTGGGAACACGGACTTTATAGCGAGCTTTTCAAGTCTGGTATTTCTAGCGACGAGAAGGTCAAATTTCCAAACCCGGTTGGTGTACAGGGAGTGTTCTGTTCCTAAATGGTTTCCCACTCATCCTTCAAAGTTAACACGAGCACATTTTCTTTAAACTCTATACCTCTCATCTAAACCCCGTTAGTATTTCTCTTAGAACTGCGTCTCAATACCCGTTTGGATTATACGTATATGTATTAGTTACGCTAATGTGCTAAGAGATGAGGAAAGCTAAATTTAGATGTAGTTTACCCACATTCGCACGAAGTTATAGTGGAAAACTATATACATCTGGGATTCGAGCCTCGATCTCCTCGTTATTGGTAGTTCAGTCTATGGAGAAAGAGATGACTTAGACCAGGGATAGGCAAAATGTTTGGTCCTCGACTTATAAACTTGTCAAAGGTCCCGAGGTCATCTATCGTTTCTCCATTCTAATGCTGCCCCATTCCTCATATTAATTAATTGTCCCTCAAATACCTAGGTTCGCACTTTTATACAAAAAGATATGGAATTTATAAAATGCACATTTTTATATCAATGTTTCTACATTTCATGCTTGTCCCCAACGTTAACAAAATTGTCATCTTCAAGAGCTTAAGCCACCTTTAACTACTAAATTACTGTCCACAAGAACAAAACCTAATCACGAATAGTCGTGGGACATTCTCCAATAAGATAGTAACATTTAAGTTTTAGTGACACGGATTTGATACGAACACGTACCGAAAGAATGAAATTGTTTTTATTTTAAGAATAGTCTTGATAAATCTCAAGCACAGTTAATTTAAAAAACTAATTACAATCGGCAAATCTTCACTTCTCAACCTACAGCTTTATTGATTTGGAATGAATAAAGTAAAGATTCTACCATTTCTGGTTTACCCAATACCCTAAACACACTAGGCACTTGTTATAGTAATAATAATAATAATAATATTATTATATATATAAATATAATATATATTATTATATAGGCCTATATAAAAAAGGGAATAAATTAAGTAAAAAAATTGAACAAGCCTTCAAGTTTACAAATTCCGCACTAGCAATTGGCATAAGTTAAAGATTGCCACATATCAATTTCGACAACTCATCTCCATTTTATATCCTCCTATATTCTTCCCTGCTTCAAACTAGTGTTTACAGCTCCTCTCCAGTCTATATCCTCCAAGTCCAACAGATGATCACCCCGGTGTCTCATGACAACTGCTCCGGTCTCCCTGTTGCAGTTAAACCAGCAGACTCCGGCCACAGAGCACCAGCAGGAGCTGAACGGCTTCATCGAGAGCAGCCCCATATACGTGACGTCCATCCCTCCAGAGTTTCCCTCCAGCGGCGACAAACAACAACCGGTGACGCAGGGGAAGGTCGCCGCGGTGAGCAATGGTCATGCGGTCATTGGCCACACGGGGAGCAGCACCGAGGAGGCTGACGAACTTGAGCTGAAACAGGACCTTGACGGTGACCCACACCTTCATCGTCCACCGAGTGAAGTGCGCGGTGAGGTTGCTGCTGAGGACAACCGCGTGGTTGCAGCGGCGGTATCTCTGAGTGCTAGTGGGGGTGTGAGGACGGCGGGGGATGGGGGTGACCGGTGCGCTTCGCCGTTCGCCAACGGCCGGACCGAGGTGCTGATAGGGCAGGAGGGGGACATCAACAAAGTGCGGACCACGGCGATCGTCGAAAACCACAGGGGACTCGTGGTAGACGACGAAGAAAGCCTCAGGTTAGTCGTGACCTCTTTTTATACCTGTCATTGAACTCCTTTCATTGGTTTTGTTTGTTTTTCGTGAAAATAGCACATCCCGTCTTCATTTCTTCTTAGCGTTGATTATCAATGGGGGTGTGGTGAAGTATACATCATCCCAGAGTATACTCTAGTAGGTACTTAGACATAGTGGGAAAGAACCAAAGGAATTCTCTAAGTAGAATTTAAAAACTTATAAAAATAGATTTGAGTGTAAGAATAAGATCAATTAACTGTATGGTACTCATATATGTGTGTGTATGTGTATGAATATATGAAGGCCCAGTTAACGTACCCATTTAAAAAAATCCGGCCCGTCCAGATTAAGAGCGTTCATCATAGCAGGCCCAAATCAACTCCCGGCTCGTGCAAGGTGAGAGTAAAAGGGAAAAGAAAAGACATACCAAATCCCAGACATGTGCGCAGTGCATTCGTATTTGAATGATTACTTGCAATTTTCCACGCTGACGATGGGGGACAAAGTGACAGAGTTTCTTGTTAATAACTACAGTATGTCCCCATTAATACAGAATAAAGATTTGTGCACAATGCTTATCTGTGAACCCATTATAAAATGGTCTAAAACGGTCTCTTCATTGCAGTTTTTAATCAAATATCATTTAATATTTCAACAATGTTCAGTTTTAGGAACTTCTATAAACTTTTTATCTCCATTAATTTTTAATCAGAAATGATCCACGTGCAATAGTGTTCGTCTACATTTACTATTTCTAGCCGACTGTATCACGGAGTTGATTGACATGTGATGCACGCACATTTTTAAGCGCTGCGTCTTACTCTTACTACCCATCTGGGATATACGCATAAGTACTAAATACTTTAATGAGATAGGGATGAGAAAAGTTTAATTTAGAGGAAGTGTACCCCTATCTGCATGGAGGTAGAGTGGAAAACAATTTATTAAAAACACCCTAAATACACCATGCCTGTATTCGAACCCCTATCGCTCCCTCACAGGTAAACCATACTAAATGGACTTAGAATTTAAATAATGTTTCAACCGGGGTGGGTAAAATCTGTTAAATAAGAAAAAATGCATAGTACATATTTCCTTTAATAGTTTAAGATAAAAATAACTGTCTCGACATGTAAACTAGATATAGTAAAATCGTTGGTATGAGTGTCGAGAACAACCTTTTGCCCTTTCCTGGATCTAATCATTGCTACCTACTATACTCATCAAGTATGGACTATTACATGTTGTATTACATGCTGTATTACATGTTGGATTGTGAACTAAACTATTTACTAACACATCTAAGAGATGTCTGGCCACCAACCCTGCGTTAGGTATGAGTCATCACCCTAACTATATTCCTGTATCGATATATCAAGCCGTCAATTTGGCACCATTTGTGAGTTCAAAAATAGATTCTTACGCCATCAAGGTTTTCATCAATTTGGGTAGGGGAACAGATCAGATCTCTCTCAGTCTATGCGTAACCTCCACTGAGAGAGGATCCCAACCACCCTCCCCAGGGGCTGAGGTCCTAACCAATGAAATGGGACAGCGGTGGATTCGAAACAAAAGCACCAATGTCTTCCCAGGAATTCGAGTCACCCTTAGAAAAAATTCACACCAAAATCCACCAAGGGGTTTGAACCAATGAGGAACAAGCTCAATAACAAAATATGCAGGATTTAAACAAAGTATCAATGACCTCATAATGACGAAACCTGTGCAAATAGGCAAAATGGGCAAGATTAATACGTATGGATACGGTATGGTCAATTACCTCAGGATGACGAAATCTGAATAGTGACCAGTTGTGTCACACCATCTGGTATCACAATAACTTACCTGTATGAGGGATGACGTCACTGTTCTGAACGGTCGGTCCACCTACTCTTGTTACTGTGTTCAACGTTCACACTATTTAGTACATAGTGGCTATTCTTTGATAAAATTCTGCTTGATAAGTTGTAGTGAAGTTAAAGTTTGGGTTGTATTTGTGGTGGAGAGGGACGAAGATAGCCACAAAGACTTCACAAAACACTCAACGTGGTCTCCTGAGATGCTAGACCAGGCCACTCGCATTACTCTAATGCTTGGGTGGTGGTATACCTCTGCGGGTGGTGATTTATCTTCAAATCCTCCCAGCGGGAACTAAGAAATAGAGAGTGTGGCAAACAAATACCACCGATATATTACCTAAAGGAAAGATTAGAATCCCCAATAACAGCACTTCGGGATTAGTTCTGGACCACCCTGGTTTGTCTCGGGCGTGATGTCAACGAGTGTCTGGTCATGTTATTCGCACTTGGGACCTCGTTATTGTATTAGAGTATGGATCTTTCATAGATGAACATTTTACATTCTGACTATTAAAGCTCACATTTATCGATGTACTAGTCACACTAAAGACTGTTTGAAACTCTAATATTCATAGAAAGGGCCTTTTTAGAAAATATAAAATTATATTTTTACAGTCATCCATGATAACATTTTACTATGTTATTAGCTGTTACGTACATTTTAAAGGTATTGAGAATATCTTTCTAAAGTGAAAGCTTCATATAACCTGACATGACGTATGAATATATTAAAGTAGATCTACCTACTATCTAGCCCTATGAAAACCTTACTTTCGCTAGATTATGTTTTTTATTTGTTGGTGTGACACCGATACTTACAGTTTCACTGGTCAGTTATTTAGTAACCATAAGGCAAACCCGCCAGGTGCTTACATCGGGCCCGGTACCGGGGCAAAAGCATGCCCCTCCCCTCCTATTTTTGTAATATTCGACTTCAGAAGCAGTGAAACCTTATTTGTCTATGGGGCGGAATGTTACTGAGGGGGCCATCCCCAGTCTAATGTCTATAAAATATCTATAGTAGCCGTAATCTGGATTTTTTTTTTAATGTATAGACCTACTCTTTCATAGGCTATTTGGAGTGGTCCTTCCCCCTAAACCTTTTGAAATTTAAATATTCATCTAAATTATTATAGAAGCTATTTGAAGTGGTCTTCCCCTGGAAAATATTTGAAAATTGGGTGACTAGCCGCTTTCTTTTTTAGTGTCCTAGACTATAAATAATTTGAAAATTAAATGTCTATTGAAGCTATTTTGAATATTCTACCTCTAGCGATTTTGATGATTGGGTGCCTCCAAAATCTATTTAGAGTGGCTTTATCTCAACAAATTTTTGAAAGTTGGATGCCTCTGGAAGTTATTTAGAGTTCGATACAAATCCATTTTTAAGCCACGTGCTTAAGAATATCCTAAGGGAGTGAGATAAATCTAAAGGGGGAGGTGGGGAGTTTATTCCAGGCAAGGGGAGGGGGCAACAAGCTCTTTCCAGAAGGGGAATACATACATCCCTCCTCCCTGTTTGAACTAAAATAATTTTTGACTTTGGTTTGTATTTTTTTTTAATACTTCGTCGTTATTTTACAAAATAAAATCAATGTACGAAAATTAATACGTAGCTTAACTAAACATTGAAATGTTATGATGAAGTAGTTAAACTGAATATGATTCCTACTCTCTTTCTGTGCCAAATTTAGTTTTAGCACAAAAATAATAGACTCAGTGAAATTTCTAGGCACTTCGAAACGAAGGACAATACCATTTATATAATTGTGACAAATGCCAGTAAGTTCCTTCGGAGGAAACCCCAGCTCGTGGGCTGGATATACTGTGTTCTTTAGTATGGATAGGCATTTTATTGCTTAGTATTCATATTTTATTTTATATCTGGTTCATCGTCTAATTTTTTTTTAGCTAAATGAATCTACCTTTTGTCTTTAACCTTGTGAATCTGGATCTTGGGCCCGGGACAGGTAGTATGGTACCAATAGTCCTCTCCTCCTAGTAGTGGGCCTGCCATCAGGTACCTACCATCGTCTAAGATTCACAGCCTGGTATCGAACCAGCGTCTTAGAACTACCCAATTAAGGGCCGTATTTTGCAGTTTGTTTAATACAAAATTGGATTTGGCAAAATAAATCAAATACTGCTCAAGTAGAAACATAGAGTATAATTTGATTCACAAATTAATGTCAAAAAGTCTTGAATATTTCTCTATCCTAGAAATTGATGAGAACTTTTTCTCTTAATTTAAAAAGTTTCTCGTCAAATGCTAATGTGCTTATTAAAGATATTCAACCCTGGTGAGAATTGAACGTTAAAAGATGCGACTATTATGTTTCCACTGGAGCAATATTTTATTTACTTTATCGAAAAAAACTGTTTGCCATGAACACTTCAAAAAACACTGGCCTTTTCTCGCGTCCCCTTCTACTCCACCTTGATGAGGATAAGTATACTTCCTTCCTTCACCTTTGACAAGGCGTGTATTAATCACAACTTGTGAATGTGAGGAATGCCAGGCCTCCACCGTGGTTCGGATCCCACGTTAAAATGTAGGTCCTCCATTTCATCTCACAATCACCCTACACATTAGCGTAAGTGCGTATAGCCCGAATGGGTAGTAAGACGTGGTGCTAATAATAATAATAATAATAATAATAATAATAAGTATACTTAAAGGCCGAGTGTGAAGACCTGTCTTAAATCACTGTGCCTTATTTTACTATTTGGAGAACAAATGGTATGAATATATTTTTCAACCGGTGCCCTCACTTGACAATGGCCCCTGTTCTCCGATAATACACACTTCAGGACCGTTTGAATTAATGATCCTGCTAACACGCTGTGCCATTTGCTTACACGATTATTCGTGGGGAGGGGTTGTTAGTCTCCTTGTTCCAATGTGTCTGAGATGTCGGCGCGTGTTGGCACACCAATCAATAATAACATCTCCGCTCGGGACGTAGGGTAAGCCGGGGCGCACTGGAACATCAGCATGTACCGTGCAAATCACAGCAGAATATTATTCCTGCTGACTTCCCGATACCGGTAAAACCAGACTAGATGAGCCTTATATTGAGTCCGCATGCCCATCGATGTGGGACCAAGTCTGCTATGGTTGCTGACAACATAAGATAAGTGTAGTTGATGTAATTAATATTAGTTTATTTGGTAGGGGCAAAACAAATTTCATACTAAAGAGAGAAATAAAGAATCGTCTCCAAATCCGCGCTTCCCTTTCTTCCCTGCGCAGTATAATATTATATAATGCCTCATCAGCACAACTCAATAGCATAGTTTCGGTGGTAGAACAGGAATGGGCAAACTACGGTCCGTGGGCCAAATACGGCCTGCCGGTGTGTTAAATCCGGCCTGCGGGATAAATAATTTAAATGTGTTGCGTTGTGAAACAGGCTTTTTTTTAAAACACAACGAATTGGATTTTTATAAAACCATGCCAAAATCAACATTTCCAAGCTTTATAAATCACGACCAAAAATTTATGGCAGTGTTTGCATTTCTCATATTCATGCTAATAAGTGTTTTAAACCATGATACTTAGGAAAAGTGATCTTATAAACCAACTTACTGGTGATCATCTGTCTTCTCTCTTGAGAATCTCCTCCTCACAGTTTCAGTCATCTCACACCCCTCCACATAAATCTTCTAAACGAAATTAAAAACATATTAAACTACTAAGGTATGTATGATGTATATACATTCTCAATGTATTTAAACATATTAATGTCAATCTATAATATTTGTTCAAATTTATTTTTAAATTACGTAATTTTGAAGGAAAAATAATGAACAAAAAACTTTGGGCTGCCATGTTTTTACTATTCCCCTTCACAA
>CABFWB010002130.1:32215-57245 GCA_902151455.1 Timema bartmani
TATTAATAATTAATGTTAGAAAACCTACAAAACTGGGAATTTAGCACACACTTTTATTTTTACACTAACTCTAGTTATAATAATAATGAATATAATAGTAATAGTTGACACAAAAGGTTAGTTAGGCATACATGAAAATTGATTAGTTATGAAAAAGTTCAAATTTATTCATTTGGATCTAGTCTTAGTGAAATAAGTGAAACCTCTTCTTTTTTACCATCACTTCTTGAAGATCAGGCTGAAGCCTGGACACTTTGACTCGAAAATCCGAATGCATCTAAAGTCTATTTCTATACTTGTTTTTCATGTAGCAAAGTGTTGATGAATTACTATTTTAACTTTTTATTTTATTAAATTTTTGTGGTTGTCGTGGACCCCCTAGAAACAGCTTGCGAGCCTCCGGTGATCCGCGGACCATCTTTTGGGAACCACTGGACTAGAGGACTGGATGCTGGGTTGGTTCTAGGATTAAGTCTGTGATTCGTATATTGTTTCCACCCCCAGGTAAAGCTTTGAGTGTGCCACTGCTTGGGTGGCCTGTCAAGAACCGCTGTATTCTTGGAAATCTCTATCTAAGATCTATCTCTATCTATCTATGTCTATCTCGTATATACCCAAACTTTAAAGTTGATTATTCAAGAGATCTATGTTGAGATTAATTGCGCTTTTTTAAGTGGTTTCCCATGTCTTCTGGTATAGGCCTAGTAATCTTGTGCTGAAAATCAGATCTTAAAACACTATTTATAAATACTTTGTGTGTCTAGTAGCGGTCAGGGGTGTCGAAAACTCTCCGTACGTAACAAGACTTACGCGCCGTTCCAATCACGGAAGCCTTCACTTACCGTAATAAGATTAATTGCGATAGCGAGAACTGTACCTTACATATGTAATACTTGGCGAAAGTGAAAGTGAAGGGTGCTAGCAGTTGATCTGTAGACATCAGAAATTCGAACACCGTGGCGCATATCTGGCAAATACCACTCAAGTTTCTGGTAGTTGGCGTTTGGAATTATAAATTTGTTTAATTTATTTACACCGCGTCTTAGTATCCTTACGGGCTATCACCCGCTTCGGTGGCCGCATGGTCCTAGGCAGTGGTTCCCAACCTTTTCTAGCTTAACTCTGGATTCACACGTTCGCCGAAAAACTAGCGCGGAACAGAAACATGGTCACGTGACTAGCTCTAACCCAAACACAAGATTTCCGCCTTATAGGCGCAAGCTGTTCCGCTAAAGTTCAACTCACCTTCACTTCGTATGCTCTGCCTGAGATGCTCGGCACAGGAGAACCAATCAAATCTCAGAACCAGTCATCTCAAATTGGTGCACACGAACATTTGACAAAGTATGCGCTCTACATCCAGAGGAAAGCAGACAGCTTCGTTGGATGTGAGAAGATTTATTTGAAATAATAACTTGTTATTGTAAAGCGTGTGTATCGATCTATAGGATTGCACTACGGCACAGTGCTATAATTAGAAAACATTCATCGGGAGAAGGATATAAAATATATGTTTATCCACTAGCTGTTTTAAGTTAGCGTTGTAAAGCATCATGGGTCAACGTACAGCGTGTGAATTTCTGCGCCACTGAGGCAGGTTCTGCTTTCTATTTTCGGCGAACGTGTGAATCAGGATTAACTCCCACTTCTGAGAAATTGGATGCTGGCTACCACCGTCTACCTCCCTGCCTTCCAACAAGTTAACTACAATAATCATGCTTAAATGAGCGATAATAACCTTAAACTCATGTTTAATTGAATCATTAGATTTATATTTAATTATTTAAAATTGAATAATTATTGCGAATATTTATAAGAAAATTTTATAAAGTTTTATTAATTTCCTTCTAAACCTTAAAGGGAAAATTTAATGTGTAAGTACCCTGAAAAAATAGAAATAAATATTAGAAATTTAGTCACAAATATCATTTTTATCACCTTTCAAAAATCCCAAATTTGTCTACACTTCAGATAAATGGCTGCCTCTTGTCAGATGGACAATATATCCTCGTTTGTAAAAACATGATCACAAAATAACTGCACTTTTTCCGTGGAATAACTTATAAGCCATATAAATAAAATACACGTTAAAACATTAAATGTTTATAAACATAAGAAACATACTATCAAAATTAAGTTTAACAAAAATATTAAAATAAATTTAAGACACTTTAAAACAAATTGTTTCCTGTTATTATTAACATAATTATTGTTTTAGTATCCAATACAACCTAAACGTCCACATACCGCCCCCTTAAAATTTACCGCAACCCTCTGAAAACCTAAAAGTCCCCTGGTTGAGAAACATTGGTTTAAGCCAGAGATTCTCAACCTTATTCAACAAGGCGCTAAAATTGTCAAACAACATCAATTTTTAAGGCGATATTTTATCATTTAAAAAAAAAGATGTAAGATTGTGTTTAAAAGTTATATGGCTGGAATCCAAGAATTGTGTTATTTTAAAAAATAATGTTGATCATGGATTTCAAATATTTATCTTTATTCTTAATTTTCCACCCTCCCCTTCTTTTCGACCTTTCCCTAAACTCTCGTGCCACAGCTGCTGACCCTACGCGGCACTCTATTTGTTGGTCAAATGACCTCCTCCCTATTTAAGTTAATACGAGCATTTATCCCCCTAAACCTTTAGAAGGACTCTATGTGGCCCTTCATAGCTTGTGCGAAATTTATTCAAAATACAGTATAAATCCGCATATGCAGACCCTATCAGTAATAAATAAATACTTTCAAACTAAAATGTTTGTGGTTTTTATCTTAACATTTATCTAAGGATTTAATGATAGGAGTGCGGAGTTTTATCTGACTGATTTCTTAGTGGTCTTATCTTGATCTTATTTTTATTTATTTTAGGTATTTAACGTGCACTTTCTGAACCGACTGATTATTTCAGCACATGAGAATTAAGTTACTATGAGCTAGAGCTAAAGGGCCTACCAATTTTTCCTTCTGGGGTTATTTTACTTGCTACAATTTTTGACCGACCGATGGTTTCACATTCCCTCCTAAGGATGTTTGGCTACGCATTTTTATCTATCAAGAAAAATCCGTCGACCCCGGCTGAGTTTGAAGTAAGATCCTATTGAATTAGGGCTACGTAAAGTATTAAGCTCATTCATGGGAGTTAAGAGGGATATAATATTTTGTCTGCCACACCCCCTCTCATAGAATTTAAAAAAAAAGTTCATTGGTATAAAAGGTTCTGATATTATTTCTGTTCTCCTTTTACGTGGTCATGCATGGGTTAAAGGGGTCTGATCATGGGCGTCCTTTTCCTTATCGGAATTTATTCTGTTGATCTTCCTAAACACACTCTATCCTAATGCGGATGCATTTTATCTCATCTTTCTTCATCGTTACCACTAAGATTAAATCGTTGATAACCTAAATGGCACGACGCAATTGCATCTACTTTCCCTTGTATTATGTTATAGTTTGAAACAAAATTTGCAAAAATCAGCTAACTGTAATTCTTCCTCTGAATACTTTTTTTTTACTCCTATAAAGAAGCACACAGTGTTTGTTATTTACCATGTAAAACAGTTCAAAGATACCTATTTTGAACAGATTTGGAAGAAACCTTTTTAAACCATTTGAAATTTTCAAAAATCAGTTGGATGTGCTACAACACTAAACATTAAAGCTAAAATCAAAATTACTTTTTCGCCTTGAGCTATTTACCATATAACATTATAAAAATCAAATTAGACCAAAATCTATTAAACTGTTTCAACTGTAAACCCAGGCGCAGATAGACAGACGGCGAGACAGACAGAAATGTAAAAATTTATTTTTTTAGATCAGGGACACATAAACTATCAAGATTCATTATAATCTCGAGGTTGAAAGCTTTCACGATTGCAATTCTTTATCTATTATGAGAAATTAAAAAGGAGAGAGAATGAGGAAACTAAAATTTTGTTCTTTGACCTTACCGAAAAATATATAAATAATAAATCATAAATGATAATTTATATTAATAAAATGAAGAGTTTGTCTGTCACGAGCATTGCACCACACGGGGAGGATTAAAATTTAAATATTAGTAGCCCCTGTGCACCCCGAGGCCAGAATTTTGAAATTTTTTCTAGAAATATTTTAATTAGTTAAAAACAAAAAAAATGAAGAAATATCGACGCTGATAGAAAGCTTTATTACTTCATTTCATACAATTTGTAATGTAGTTTGTTGTCTGTGGAAGTTTGGTTGCCATGGAGAGTAAACAGGAAGAGTTTTGTATCTAAAACAAACTCGTCTTCTCATGTCACCATGATATAATAGATTGTTAAATGTTGTGATTTATTTCTAATAAATAGATGTTATGTATTAATACTGTTTTACCTTTTTACTCTTTCTACCGTTTACCCTTTTTACCCTACCAGAGGTCTTCAACCTTTATTGATCTAAAGGTCAAAGTTTCTATCTCTTATTGAATCGTGGACCCAATACTGTACTAATAATTTGAGGATGTAATACATATTAAAATATTCCTATTAGTTCATTCTTACACACTTACACCCACATAGTTTGTTTATTGCAAGGTAAAATAAGAATGGAAAAAACCAAATACATTTACAATATATTTACTTAATAATATAGCATACAAAGTGAAATTTTAAACTCAAATCAGAATTTCACATTCATTTTCAATTTATAAGGTTTGACGATAAATTTTCAAAAAGTATACTTTTAGATACATATGTACGCGCATTAAAAAAAAATCAGTAAGATTTTTGGCAATGTTTATTGTTAACAATTTTGTCATTGTGTGCTTTTATTTTTGATGTTGAAATTATTAATAGACATTTTCAAGGTGGGCGTCAGTTAGTCTGACCCTGTCTTTTTATTTGACGATCTTCTTGTTGAAAACAACTGCTCTCAGACATAAGTGCTTCCGAACAGTGATATATTTAAAGCATGCAGTTGATTGTTAAGAAGATGTTCTTATCAACACATTTTGAATATAATTCAAGGATTCGGAGGGTACATTTCTCTTTCAAATCAGTGTTGCACTGCAAATCAATTAATTCCATTTAAATATCTCCATGCACATCTTCAACAGACACACTGAAGCGCCTAGTAATCAGGTTGATTAATTCTTCATTTTCTTTGAAGTCCATGAATCTTTACTTGAATTCTTCCTTCAAATCGGTTAATGTAGAGGCATACTTATTAGTGTCAGAACACTCATATTTTGACAGTTTTGGGAAGATAGTAGACTTTTTTCTTTCTTTTGGGGTTGATTTCCCCATAAACTAAGTTGGTTTTGAAAAGATTTGATACTGTCATAAATATTGTGTATTGAGCTATCTTTTCCTTGCACTCGTGTGTTAAGATCATTTAAGACAGTTCGTAATGTAATTCAAGAATCCAAAATCATTCAGCCATTCAGGATCATTGAATTGAGTCACAGACTTTTCTTTACTTTCCATAAAAGTTTGTATGGCTTACTTAATGTCAAAACACTTTCCACCATTTTCCATCTGGAAAGCCAACGAACACCAGAAAAATAAACAACATCCCCATACTCTGAAATTTATCTCGGACAAAAAGTTTTTAAACTCTCGGTGGTTGAGTCCTCGGGATTTGATTAAGTTCACGACCTTCATTATAACTTCATTGAAACCTGTTGATTTTTCACACAAGTTCTTTTGGTGGATAATACAATGTTACTGCAGTCGTGTGGCAGTCACGTAATGTCTGCTCCAGTGTCTCAGCAGTGATGAGCGAACGCGAACATTCCCGAGTATGTTCGAACGCACCCGAAATAGTATTCCCTCCCTTGTCTTCTAAATACACAAGTAGTTTAAAAACAAAATACTAAAAATAAATGGTACGGCGCACCGCACAGACTTTCTCTCTCTTTCTATAAACTCGTAAGATTTCTGAACGGAATAATGTACATTGTATCATCACCACTCCACATAAGAACACGCATAAAATAATATACAATGATATATAATCAATGAGAAAAGAGGCGCATCTTTGTTCACCTAAGAGCATTTCAAACAGTTTAATGTCTTCCACAAGGGTCAACACTTCGTATTAAAATTTCGATTTCTGGTTAAAATTTTAACATTTTATAAGGTGTTGCAGATCTTCAAGTCATCGCATTGATATTTAATTATTCATTTATACATTTTGACCAATAAAAAATGTAAATATTGACTATTGAGTCTAAAATGGAGATAGATCATTGCTATGCAAACATTTCTCCTAAGAGATTTAAGGAAAAATAACATACTTTTTTAGATACTTATATTTAATTACTCTATGGCATTGGAGAATTATTGCGTTAAGACTTAAGTAGTATATGTTTACAACTAAAGCTCACAAAATTGTATTAATATATTTGCAAATATCTCAGAAACTGTTGCTTTTATAAAAATATATGTCAAATAAAAGTTTTTTATTTCTAATAGTCCTACAATTTTGCAATGATAAGTTGTTTAGTTTCTCAAATAGTTGTGGAGATACGGAAATTAACGCTTCTGTAAAGTACCCTAAAAATCATTTTCATAGGAAAATGAAAATAGCCAGTTTATTTATAATCTTAATCAACGCCTAGATACGAATTTTAATCAAAATCGTTTGAGCAGATTTTGAGAAAACCAAATTTTTCTCTTTTCGCCCTTCAGTAAACTACCCTTAATTTTAAGTTTTTATAGACACACAGACAGACGGCATTGCAAAGACTATTTTTTAGGGTTCGGGGGGTCATGAGACGTCGACATCCATCAACATTTCAGGTTAGTTTTTTTTTACGGTCGCAATACTTAAACTTTAATGTCCAAAAAGTTAAAAAAATTCATATAATTGCGTATAGATTGAAAGTTATTGATTTTATAAAAATATGTTTCGGATAAAATATCTGTATTATAAATATATATACATATTTGTAATGCTAAGTAATTTCATATCTCAAATAGTTTCGGAGCTATTATAAAAAATGTTAATTTACGCATCAGACCGGAGCCCTTAAAGCCATTTTGCCGAAATATTGAGAGTAGCCATTTTGTTTGGAATATTTATTAATGTTCATAAATGAAATTTAATCAAAATCGTTAGAGCCGATTTTGAGAAAATCGACTTTTTCTCTTTTTGCCCTTCAGTAAACTACCCTTAATTTTAAGTTTTAATAGACACACAGACAGACGGCATTGCAAAGACTATTTTTTAGGGTTCGGGGGGTCATGAGACGTCGACATCCATCAACATTTCAGGTTAGTTTTTTTTACGATCGCAATACTTAAGCTTTAATGTCCAAAAAGTTAAAAATATATATATAATTGCGTATAGATTGAAAATTATTGATTTTATAAAAATATGTTTCGAATAAAATATTTGTATTATAAATATATATACATATTTGTAATGCTAAGTAATTTCATATCTCAAATAGTTTCGGAGCTATTATAAAAAATGTTAATTTACGCATCAGACCGGAGCCCTTAAAGCCATTTTGCCGAAATATTGAGAGTAGCCATTTTGTTTGGAATATTTATTAATGTTCATAAATGAAATTTAATCAAAATCGTTAGAGCCGATTTTGAGAAAATCGACTTTTTCTCTTTTTGCCCTTCAGTAAACTACCCTTAATTTTAAGTTTTAATAGACACACAGACAGACGGCATTGCAAAGACTATTTTTTAGGGTTCGGGGGGTCATGAGACGTCGAAATCCATCAACATTTCAGGTTAGTTTTTTTTACGATCGCAATACTTAAGCTTTAATGTCCAAAAAGCTAAAAATATATATATAATTGCGTATAGATTGAAAATTATTGATTTTATAAAAATATGTTTCGAATAAAATATTTGTATTATAAATATATATACATATTTGTAATGCTAAGTAATTTCATATCTCAAATAGTTTCGGAGCTATTATAAAAAATGTTAATTTACGCATCAGACCGGAGCCCTTAAAGCCATTTTGCCGAAATATTGAGAGTAGCCATTTTGTTTGGAATATTTATTAATGTTCATAAATGAAATTTAATCAAAATCGTTAGAGCCGATTTTGAGAAAATCGACTTTTTCTCTTTTTGCCCTTCAGTAAACTACCCTTAATTTTAAGTTTTAATAGACACACAGACAGACGGCATTGCAAAGACTATTTTTTAGGGTTCGGGGGGTCATGAGACGTCGAAATCCATCAACATTTCAGGTTAGTTTTTTTTACGATCGCAATACTTAAGCTTTAATGTCCAAAAAGCTAAAAATATATATATAATTGCGTATAGATTGAAAATTATTGATTTTATAAAAATATGTTTCGAATAAAATATTTGTATTATAAATATATATACATATTTGTAATGCTAAGTAATTTCATATCTCAAATAGTTTCGGAGCTATTATAAAAAATGTTAATTTACGCATCAGACCGGAGCCCTTAAAGCCATTTTGCCGAAATATTGAGAGTAGCCATTTTGTTTGGAATATTTATTAATGTTCATAAATGAAATTTAATCAAAATCGTTAGAGCCGATTTTGAGAAAATCGACTTTTTCTCTTTTTTCCCTTCAGTAAACTACCCTTAATTTTAGGGGTAGATATCCAATTCCAAAAACCCCTCGGGGCAACCCTATGAAAACCCTAGATATCAAGTTTCAGCTCAATCGGTAAAATAGTTTAGGCTCTAGTTGGAGGTACAGACAGACAGACAGACAGACAGACAGACAGACAGACATTCAAAAACCACTTTTTCGGATTCAGGAAGTCATGAAACGTCAAAATTCATCAAAATCTCGAGTTCGATTTTTTTGACGATCACCATACTTTCTCTACCTGTAAGATAGAGAGAAAGTAAAAAGAACATAACTCCCATAATTTGAACTTCTCAGCCTTCATCAACCTAAATTCCCAAACTTTATAATTTCTCAGTGTGTTTTACCACCCTCTCTAAACGCTAATGTTGGTGCACTTCCTCTGAACTATCTTCCTCATTTCTACCTCTTAAACTAAGTAGCTAATAAATATGGTAGCCATGAGTATTTTTTTTAACAGTCGTTGCTCCGTCATATGAGTGAGTCTCCCTGCTGCACCCACAGCAGCAGCATTGAAGGAATAGCATGGACTAACCCGGCCATTACCTTCCCTTGTATCAGCGGTTGTTGAATTGAACAGGGGGAGACAAGTACAGCGATACTCACAGGTGAGAGCGCAGTTATGTGCGACGTTGTCAAGTCGCTTCTTCCGGCTCAGGGGGATTCAAATGTAAGCAATACCATTACAAAGAGTTGAACAAGAAATTATGGAAGGAAGTGGTGGGGAACATGAAATCAACAGATAAATAACGTTATATAATATATTTTAATCGTGCATTGGAGAAAGGAACTAAGTCAAAAAATACAATTTTGTGTGTTTCATGAATCTGATATATTTCTAACAGTGACATAGATATAAAATCAACAAAGTTAACAACTGAAAATTGTTTATTGAAGCATGTAAAAATAAAACACTTTTTTTTTTTTTTGCTCCTGAAAAGCACGATTTATTTATTATAGTTCACGATTAAAATATTGTACACAC
Organism: Timema bartmani; assembly: GCA_902151455.1. Classification (NCBI taxonomy): domain Eukaryota; kingdom Metazoa; phylum Arthropoda; class Insecta; order Phasmatodea; family Timematidae; genus Timema; species Timema bartmani. The sequence continues at coordinate 41,770 of CABFWB010002130.1, forward strand.
TTATTTCTAATTTCATAGGCATTTTTAGTAGCCCTGTTGAAACATCGTGGTCCTTAGCCCTTGTTTTGAAAGTTGTGAAGACTTTCATTGTTTTCAAAAGCATCTGGTACGCCTTGTAAATCAATAATAATGTTATGAAGTAAGCAAATTTATTTTACAATTAAATTGACTTTTCAGGACAATTTTCTATGTCCGTTTTGAGAATTCTCCATTTTGAGGTAATAATACCGAAAGCGCATTCAACAAGGCGTCTTGCTCGGGAAAGAATTTGATTTAAACTTTTTGCTCTATAGAGAGATCTTGTCCTTAAAATGGTATCATCAAATATGTTTTAAAGGGATATGCTGCGTCTCCTACTAATACATGTGGAACCATTATGTCTGTATTTGGTAAGATCCTTTCCGGTGGTATGTTGAGTATGTTTTGAATATTTATGGAGTAGTAATTTAACAGATTTTAAAATATAATCGAATGTAAATTGTTTCATTCGTGTATATTCAAAAAATGTCTGGTCATCATTCTTGAGTTCTTCAAACGATCTGGGGAATTCCCCGTTCTCATTCCTTGATGAAAAATAGCTGTTCACCCATTCACATTTCTTGTCCAACAAGAGAACCTTTAACTCAGGACATTCCCAAAATTAACATTCAGACAACAGATCCATTGCACTTGGTTGAAACAACAAACGTTCTGAAGATTCTGTAAGCACCCTAACCACGTTTTTGCATCCAATGTAACCACTCTGTCCTGCGAACATTTTCTGACCTATTCGTACGCATTTGTAAGAAACATTTATCCTACAAATCTTATCCAATGTAACCGCCGCCTAAGTGTAAGTAGCCTATGCGAATAGCCCGAGAGTAAATTTAGACAGCAAGCATGAAATGTTATCTTTCAATGTTATACGCCACAGACGATGCTCATGTGTACATACATTCTGGTCACACTCTTTGCTTGTATGGTTGTAAAATACACACTTCTAGTGAGACAATACACTTAAGATGAAACTGTTTGCATCGGGCGGGGACAACTATTATTTCTGAGGCATAGATTTGTAAATAAATGTTCACGTTAATCAGAATGCAAAAGCTCATTTGTTAGATGGTTCTAATTGTATAAATATATTGTAGCGAGATTAGTGTCTGCCTGCTAGAAGTGCAGGTCCGGCACGCTTGTCATTTGTCTGCGCGCTCTCTCTTTCTTTCTCCATTCTTGTTTAGCAAGTATGCAGCCAGCCTTACTGCCAGGCGGATTACATGGGACAAGAAGAGCCGTAATCAAAAGTGACGCAGAAGAATCTGAGTTCATTTTCTTCGAATCCAGTAGTCTAGAAATGGGGAATACCAGACTCTTAACTGTGGCCCGTGTATATATATACACTCCATTCACGGTAGGAATTACTCTCTGAAAGGTCTTTTTTCCTACCAATATCCTACTATATAATAGATTTCTGGTAAGGAAAAAGGCCTTTCAGAAAACAATTCCTACGGTGAACAGACTTTACACGGTCGGCAATAGCCATGGATCCCAATCCCAGTTGTGGATAGTGAAATGAGTAGATCGGCGCTTCTGGAAGTGGGCTAGTAGACCCGGGAGTGGTCTGGCGTGTCCAGTGAGATATTGTGCTTGGAAGTGAGTAGGGTGATCAGTGAGTGGGCCAGCGTGTCCAGCGAGTGGTCTGGTGTGTCCAGTGAGATATTGTGCTTGGAAGTGAGTAGGGTGATCAGTGAGTGGGCCAGCGTGTCCAGTAAGTGGGAGAACGTGCCCGGGTGCGGATAAGTGAATCCAGCGTTCATGTAACGCGAGTCAGCGCAATGTGTTTTGTGCGGGAACCATTGACGACTTAAGTGAATTAATTTCACGGGTGACGTAGATATTGATTATTATTGTGAACTGTGTTAGTAATTAACATTTTTGTGACTGTCTTAAATATTTGAATAGTTATTATGTGTTTTATGGCTATTAATTTGTTTATTTAATTAAATTTTATATGTTATCCTTCTCTTATTAACTTACAGACTTAATTATTACTCTTATTATTTATTTCAGTGACTTGTTTAGTTATTGATAGTTTAATTATATCGGTGTATGTGTTATTTTATTTTTAGTAATTAAAACCTTGAATATTCCGTGAACATTTTAAATCGTGTATAATCAGCAACATGCCCCAATATCCTCAAAATAACTCTCGGTTCGCACGGTGACGTGTGAACGTCCCGCGACCTTCCAGTTCGGTCATTTACCCGCCTTACAGTATATTTAGTCTCCATTTGTAAAGTGTGTTTTGGATCTAGTCGTGTGCATTCATTACAATTCTTCCATATTTAAATAGGTCATTTTTTAATAGAATTTTTAGAGTAATTTTTCGACTAATCATCATTTCGACAGGTCATCAAATTCCGGGCCCTGTTAATAGGTAAAATACTATTATTTGTTGTAAATACAACCAGTGCGTTGGAAATTATTAACGCCCCCAACGTGTCTCAAGTCCGAAACCATATTATAACGCAATAGTTATAATATTTATCGTTAAGTACAAAAACCATTAAGGATTGAGAGGAACCCGTTTCTGTGGCCGCGTTTTGTAACGCGCTGCTCTTGAAGTAGACTAGACTGCCGATGACGGGGAGATCAAGGTTCGAATCTTGTTCGGGTGTACTGAGGGGGATTTTTCCGAAATGTTTTTACAATCTTCCTCCACGCAAGTGTGGGTACATTTCCTATTAATATGACCCTACTAATTCCTAAAACTACTGGCGTAATTAGTACATAAGCGTATAACTCGAACGAGTGGTAAGACGAGGTGCTAAAAAAAATGATAGAGAGAAAAACATCGGCAGTTCGTACATAAAAACGTTAGATTCTGATAATATGACTTAATTACCCTCTCGATACCGATTGCTATTGATACTTTTTTTTATACTAGTATGGTATCGATATTTTTCTTTCGATACCACAACCTATCCATGATTTTATCTGGTAATGAGTCCTAGTACTGTTGGCGTCTCGACCCTCTAATCCAGTAGTCTCTAAACTTTTTTTAATGTCGTACCCCCAAGACATAAAAAAAAGAAATTGCGTACCCCACTATCACTGTACCTTATTTTTTTCTGTCATTTGGCGTATCCCCAGGTATTGACCCGCGTACCCCTTACCCCACTTAGGACACCACTGCTCTAATCCAAGGGGTGGATTGAGGAATGTTGATCCCCTGGTGCCGCCCCCCTTTCTTCCACTTCTTCAGGACCGTCACTCATCTGTTCTCTCTAGAGCCCCCAGGCTAGAGGGGAGTGCCCATCGGAGCGCTGAGACGCGGTTCGTAGAGTCTGTTCATGATAGCTTTTTACCTGGATAACAGCTCAAAAATCATATGTTTAGGTTTTAGGTTGCCAACACTTGTAAAAGATCACTGTTTTGTTACAAATGTTAAGTTTTTTAATAACATGTTATATTTTACATTGAAAATAACGTAAACTTAAGTTTTCTTACACTGTTTCATAACTTTTAATAATTTATTTTTACCCAATCCGAAACAATATTTCAAACATAATTAAAAGTACTTATTCTCGGTTTGGGAATGTTATCTATAATGTGTAATATAGTGCATACATTTATAACTTTTAATACAGGCATCGTATTTACTTGGAAAAAAGAAAATATCTGTAATTTTTTATATGGATAATAAGTTATTCTATGATTAGTTTATCGTATTTCAAATTATTTAACCGAATAAAATATTTTTATCCAAAATAACTTGTTTCCGTCACATTCAATCACATGGTTTAAATTCATCGGTCGCCATTTTGAAGCTATGTTCGTTAGACCTTTTTTGAAAGTGCTGTGAATAATAATTTTTTTAAGTGTAATAAAACGATAAATAAGCTTTGTGCCCGACCTCAAATAAATATGTAAATAATATTGGCCTAAATTACTGTGGTTAGCTATCAAATTCATACATTACTATATGTTTTCATTAGATTTATCCAAAGTGACATTTATGTCAGCTGTTGGCGTAGGGATATATCAGGGATTATTTCTAGTAACTTTTTGATCTGTCATCCAAGTAAACTAAAGTCGGGAATGTATTATACGTACGGAAACCCCGCGTTATCTAACAAGTGAATTGTTATTATCTTTTGAGTATGACTCCCGCCAGAATGTAGGTGAAAGGTATAAACATGTCTCTCTATATGGCTAAAAAAAAATTTAGGCTTTACAATTTTAACAAAATTTACAAAAAGATTAAACTATTTAATTTTCAATGTAGTTTCACGTGAAATGTCGTAATTCTGAGATCAAAGTAAATGTTAAGAAATATAGATTTAGCCTCCCTCCAAATAAAAGCAATTTAAACAGGGTCACAACATATTTTTTTGGGTCTAATTTAGGATTGTTATAGTGGTTTTGGAGCTCTAAAATTTACATTCCCGTATTTCACATCAAGCAGGTGGTGCCCTTAAGCCTTGTTGAAGCACTAAAAAAAACACATTAATGATCAAATTTGTTTGAATTTGGTGCATTTCTGTTTATTAGCTTAATTTGGAATAATTCTCATCTGCGCTCGTCATAAGTGGAAGAATCTGGGCTTGACATGCTTTGTGTTTTCTGTTTGTTCTTGTAAGAGCTAATTAATATGGATGGGATAACTGTGGCTCGGGGGGATTCTACGTGTGTTTGTAATGGTGGTAAGCTGTAGCGTACTTTTAATCCTGACGTTAAAAAAAAATATATTTTACCGACGGAAGGAAGTACCGAGTACTTAGAGCCAAGATGAATATTATTTCCATACGTAATGTAATCATGGAATTGACTCGACCTTGTGAATGTTGTTGGGAACCTACTAATAGCCAAAGCTATTACCACTTACTCTACATCCTTGACTCGGGAGTTAAACCTACCTGCTATATAATATCCTGTTTCGGAAGTGTGTTAATGCAACATGGAGACAAGTGTATACACATACCTGAACATATTTGTTAATTTGAAGAATTACATCAGGACACGGTAATTGAACCGTGGACTCATAGCCTTAGTGCGCCAATGATCTAACCACTGAGATAGCCAGGACTCATCCTCTGCTCAGGGTCATTCGTCACTTAAATTTCAAGGCAAAGTCTGTAATGGACGTTTGGAAATCATTGACTGCTAAGAGCAATCATTGACATTACAACCACCGACGAATCTAGAGTGCTTTACGTTTGCTACCATTAGCATAGGCGCCGACTTGTAAACAATATTGGGGCGGGTCTATAAAAAGGGGGTGGGAATGGTGTAACATTTGCAAATTTTCAAGCGCCGTATATTTAAAAAAAAAATGGCCAAAATTATGATGCAATTTGTTAAGTCTCAATGTGTGTTTAATAAAATAAAACAAAAATGCACAACACAAAAATAACACATAAAATACGAGTACCGCCACTAACCAAACTATAATGGAAAGATGTTGACAAATGCCAGGCTGTCGATTCACGAGTGGCGAGTGCTACCAACTTAATCACGCTTGCTTACAAATCAGAGGGCAGCCAGCACCTGCCATTTGCTACGCTAGAAAACCCTGTTCGCATCGCGACCCTACTATATCCAAGATAGAACTAGCGTCGTAATTTTAAATGTTTAAATGGTCGGAAATATTGGGGGTGCTGAGTGTTCTCAAAATATTTTTGGGGGTGTTTAATATACAAAGCACCCCTGCATTTGGCGCCTATGGCCATTATTACCAACAATGATACATTGTGAATGAAAGCGAATAACAATAACTTGGCCTCTAGATCATTTAGATCTCCTAAGCTTCGATATTGTACTAACGTTAGATTTCACCTAGGCCTGAACAGGTATAGGGGAACCAATTGGCTCACCTTGGACCAAACCTGGACCTTTTTATCCGACTTTCCCAGGAAGGAATAAAGGAGTGTTAGCGTTTTGTTGCGCGTGCCTGGCGGGTTTCATAACCTCATTTTTGGTACCACAGGTTCCAAAAAAGGGAAAATAAATACAATTTGAGGGGAGCATGTGAAACTACACTGATTAACGATCAAGAACGTGAAAAGTTGTTTTTTGCAGCATTTAAATGTTTATTCTTCATTTTGTTTGCTATCGTCCAGACTCTTCTACATTTATTGAAAAAGTTGCCCCAGTAATTTAAGGTTTTATTTGGTTTTTGGAACTTTTTGAGTGTGGAAGTTGCCGGGGGAAAGTTTTGGAAGAAAAAAAAAAGTTACAGTGTGAAGTAATTGGCTTTGTTTGGATTTGTGGAGAATAAAGTTATCAACTTTGTTAAATAACTAGCCTATTGGGAAGAAGAAAAATCTGTTTTGGTTGTTAATTCACGTTGTTTGTTACAAAGTCTTCTCTTTGTCAATTAATGGCATCAATTGAGAGCCAGAGTGGTGTAACCATTCCAGATGTCCTGGGTGCGAGACCGTACTCATCTACTGTTTTAAATAATTAAAATACTTAACACCGCGTCTTACTATCCGTTCGGTTTATACGCTTAAGTATTAATTACATTAATGGGTTAGGAATTGGGAAGGTTGAATTTAGAGGAAGTGAACCCGCATTTGAGTGGAGAGAGAGTGGGAAACCATTTAGGAAAAAAAACCTCAGTTCACCCGACCGAAATTCGAACCTCGATCTGCCCGTCCTTGACAGTCGAGCTCAACACGACTGACGCATTAGCTAACTACGCCACCGAGGCGGGTACTGATAAAAATAATTATGTGGGATGTGTACTTATAATAATATTGCTAACAAAAAAAAAATTAGTTAATATATAAATGAATGATTTGATGTCTGTTGTTCTTGCACGCAAAAAAAAAAAAAAACTTCACCGATTGTACTAAAATTTTGCATGGACATGACTTGGATGGATAAAACCATCTTTTAAAGGGTACTAGACTAGACAGAGATGATATGATGCCCATATTGGAAGAAAGTGGCGGCTATATAACACTACTTTTTGGCCCGTATAGAGAGCTCCATCTCCTAAACTATGGGTCGTAATCAGTAATAATAATACCGCTAAAACTTTTGTTGTATTGTTGTGTATTTTCTGTTTAAAAACTTTACATTTGATGCGTACATATCCCACGCGAAGAAAAATTAGCTTAAAATAAAACAAATCATTACAGATAAAAAAAACTACGAACATTAGTGATATCGGGAAGAGAATAAATAAAATATTTCACAACCGCACTCGGTTGAGATTTAATCGCAACCTCTCAAGTCAGAATTCGGACAATATTCACAAGGATAACCCTACTGTTATATAATCCTTAAAACATGTCCTACCATCCCTTTATCGCCATCATAACACGACACCCTAATCTATTATTATTATTATTATTAGCACCGCGTCTTACTACCAGTTTGGGTTATACGCACTTAAGCTAATGTGTAATGGTAAGGTGAATTTGAGATGAAATGGAGGACCTACAATTTAACAATGGAGGCCTGGCATTCCTCACATTCACAAGTTGTGATTAATACACGTCTTGTCAGAGGTGAAGGAAGGTTTTGCAAACATATAAATCTGTGCCGGGAGCGAGGATTGAACCCTGGACCTCCAGCACAGAAGTCCGACACCTTACCCCTAGACCACCAGGTCACCTGACCCTCTAGTCGATGTAGCAGAAGAGCACTGCGTTATCTGCGGAGAAGTGTAAATGCGCCTGATTGTAGAGGCGAGTCAGTTATCTGGCTGTTATCAATTCGCACTTTGTGGTATGTGTGCATCATGTTTTACACTTGGCGTGTGCTCCACTTATCTACCGTCCTCTCCCTCTTCTTGTTGGTATGTGGCTCATATCACTATCACACGACACATCCACTTACACTCTCCACTTTCTCACAGCTAATCATCATACTGTAGTATCTCTGGCTGGTTGTCTCTTGTCATTAACACCAAATATGAATCCTGGTTAGTGATGGTAAGATTGAAGCTGATATTTTAGAATGATATATGAACCTTGTCACTCAATAACTAGTGTATTAGTGCTATTAAGGATGGAAATGATATATTTTAGAATGGTATATAAATCTTGACACCCCTAATACTACAACAACAACTACTACTACTACAACTACTACAACTATTATTATTATTATAATTAATAGTGCTTAGTTGAAGTTAATATTTGCTTCGATTTTAAAAGTAAATTTTATAACCTTATAGTTGGTTGAGGCTACCTTGGAGTTAAAGATAGGTGTTATATGCGTTGCCGGGAATCTTAACCCAGGACCTTTACCGTGCCACGCAAATGTTGTGCCACTGAGCTATCCCAGGTTCGTCTCGTTCTCGAGACTACACATCACTCATAGTTTATTTCAGAGTTCTCGATGGACCTGTGAGATCGTCAGCTTCTTGGAAGTAGCTATCAACAAATGTATGTATATTTGTGAATGGAAATCATTCTTATTAAATTTCAATATAGGGATTAGTGTCGATTGTATAAATATGTTTAACTGTAGGTCTCATGAAAACCACGATTTTTATAGGAAGGCCACTTTTTACCAACGATTATTGAAAGTAACTAAAATGGGTCACTCTAGAAATATGTATTATTTTATTTATTAATTATAAAGTTAATATAAAAGCGTATCAAAAGATTCCAATAATATTTCCTTATGGAATACTGTATAATTTATCTTTACATTATTAACTATCCGGGATGATAATGTAAATACAGTCGTAACATTTTTCTCTCGCCACTGTGGTAACATAAGTTTCTAGCTTTCAAATAAGGGGTCTTCTATCAAAATTAGACTGTACACTGGTTTGATCCCACCAATACAATATTTGATCCCTTTGTTTACTCTGAAAGTTAGCAAGCTCACTTGGTGGTTCCACCATGGCCTTGGATATAGGCAAGGACCATAGTGTAATCAGTCAAGGTAAGAAATATCAATCATTGTCAACAAAGTGTATTTATGTTTATTGAAGTCACCAGATTGTGCAATTCCCCACGCCATGAATGTGTGGTCTTATTTTTATGTCCTCAGCACAACTACAAACTAATGTAATCTTATAATAGACACAGCATCCAATCTCCCGGACGTTAATTCATCACTTGGCCTGTGGCTGGTCTACTCTGAACACTTGAAGGACACGGGCTTATCTCTTGTAACTGAAACATTTTTTTGCAAATCTGTGCCAGTGTAAATAATTGGTCTTACCCTACTTTTCAGCCCGCAAGCAGCGAAAGCGTTCGATATTTTCCCTCTTTCCGTGCGTTACTTTCTAACGAACACTTCATTTCGTTCAAATAGCGGGGGCGTTGTTTGCTTGTTATGGAACCCGAGTAAGCAATGCACGTACCAATTCATATTATACAAGTTGAGAAGAAGAAGAATATGTTCACGCTTGGTGCTCTGGCTTTTATGTTTGATGCCGAGAGGTGCTTTAAATAATAAAGTGTTTTACTAGTCCAACATAATAAGGTTGTCTCACGAGCTAATAATTCATAATCTTAAAAAATTAAATAATTGTCTGTGTCTGATGAAATCCTGTAAGACCTGAACTTTCCTCCCGCCGACAAGGTGCTCTTTATAATGCTGCGCGTCTCACTGCACGTTCGAACTATCCTAAACTTATATAAATACACATTATTATATATAAAGAACACACATGAGAAAATTCAGCTGATTAGTCTTGTAGAGCATCGTTTTTTAAACTGGGCTCCGTCATAGTTTTATAAAACTCCTTGAGGTAATTTAAAAATATTCTTTAATTATTTTTCACACTATAAAATGGCATCACTATATTAGCATTGCCAATTTTTTCAAATCTGAACTAAAGGACGTTCGCCAAAGATGAAACCAGACATATGGCAGTTTTCCGTTTGTTTTATTCTTTCTACTTATAAAATGTAACTGTCGTTATTGGATTTTCATAATATTAGTGTAAATAAATGCATGAGGGCTCCAGAATATAGCTTTTTTTTTGGTGCAAGTGCTCCTTTGGTCTAAGAGGTTTGGGGTTCAATGTTGTAATGGACCTACTTTGGTGGCCGCGTGGTCTAAGGCCCTACTCTCGCAATAGACTTATTTATTTAGCACCGCGTCTTACTACCCGTTCGGGTTATACGCTTAAGCACTAATTACGCAAATGGGCTAGAAATAGAGAAGGTTGCATTTGGAGGAAGTGAACCCACATTTGTGTGGAGGGAGGATGGAAAACCATTTATGAAAACTACCCCTAGTTCACTTGATCGAGATTCGAACACCGATCTCTCCGTCCTGGGCAGTTTAGCTCAACACGGTACCAGCGCCTTAGCTAACTACGCCACTGAGGTGGGTTGCAATAGACTAAACTGCTGGTGTGGGGGATATCAGGGTTTGAATCCCAACTGGATGTACTGCGGGTGTAATAGATTTAAACTTTTTCTTCGCGCAAATGTTGGTATACTTCTTCTAAATTAAACCTTCATCATCCTTAACACGCCTGGGGTAAGTGAAGACATCTAAGAGGACACATAAAATTTTAAAATACACATCGTAAGATACACACTGAATGATCAGGGTCAGAGCTAGGGTTAGCCACAAAAGACCCGGACATGTGATCAGGGAACGCCGTTGTTTCTCTCTCTCTCTCGCTCTCCTAGATATAGATTTTAGAATATGCATTGCTTGCATTATGCACCAACAACTTTGGAGGTACAAATTTAAAGAAAAACTATATTGGGTTTAGGTGAACCAAAAGGTTGACTACCACTGATCTGGACCAAACTTTTTGTTTGAGTGTTCATATTATTCCAAATCACTTAGATTTTTTTAGTGTAATTCAAAGGCAAACTCAAGGGGAGAACCCATTTCTGTACTTTTCCATATTGGTAAATTTAGGGACAGTTTTTAGTTTTAATAGACATGCCAGTATTCCTTTTCAGTATAATGTTCTTAAAATAGAGTATGCATTCGACACTTCTCCATTTCGCTATACTAGTTTTGTAACTAATACATTTTAGGCTTTCTGTAAAAATGATTTGCTTTCCTGGGGATGGGTGGAATAGGAATCAGGAAATTCACCAACCCCTTTATCCCCCCCTTCTCAGATCTTAAGTGTAAGTCTACCCTCAGTATATTCTCCCTATATAGACTCTCTCCATATAATGTTATTGTTAGCTGTTCTGTCTTTCTACAGGTCCGGTGTCTTGTCCAAATTGAGTCCTACATACTAAGAATATCGTCTCTCTTATGAGCATATTCTATCAATAAATTCTTGTTTTAGAGCTTAAAATCTCATCTTATTTCCTTGTTAACGGTCATCTGTTAGTGGAATTTGTCGTCTTCCTGGCCTTCTTTCTTCTACGCACTTTGTTTTCTGTTACTTTACTCAACAAGCCATTTCTTCTCATCCAGTTGGCCTTTCTTCGTGGAATAACCTGCAGAATGGTTCTCTTTTCCGATATCGCAACTCTCTTTACTGCCGTTGTTCACGAAAAACTACTCTATTCTTTATTTAATTAGCCCCGGGATGGTTGGCAATAGCCACGATTTCATCACAGCCTAACCGCAATCTAACTTAGTGCTGATAGGCCCTCCTCCAACGGTTGTACGACGGATCCTTTCATTCGTGTAGCGAGTGGAGGAAGATCACGAACACGGTCGAGGTCTTTAGATGGAAGAATTTAACAAGCAGTAAGGAGACAAGCCATTCGGAGAGTATTAGAAAGGGGAAATAAGCGAGGCGCAAAGGGGCCGTTATCGTGCGAGAATACCCTTTTCAAAATGACTATTTCCTACCCTCTCGCCCCGTGATCCGAGTTTTATCACCCGTCCGGGCTATCCGCTTATTTAGACTGATGGGGTAGGATTTGGAAATATATATAATTTGGTGGAAATATACCATCATTTGCGTGGATAAAGATTGAGAAAACTTTTGTTAACAAACATTTAGAATTACTCCCAGCTAGGATTCGAACTCTGACCTACGTGTCATTGACAAACCAGATGCCGGTGCCTTTGTCCATGTGTCCACCGGTGACACCCATTCATTGACTCCTTTTTATATATTGTATAATTTCAATAACAATATAATCAGTGACAATCGCCCTTTACTTTCTTTCTATATATCGTATATCTTTAAATATAATTAAATCTTACCAGTGACAGTGACTTTTCTTCCTTTGCATACATCGTATAGTCGGTTTCAACTGGTGGCATCCACACTTTACTTCCTTTGCATACATCGTATAGTCTGTTTCAACCGGTGACATCCAAACTTTACTTCCTTTGCATACATCGTATATTCTGTTTCAACCGGTGACATCCAAACTTTACTTCCTTTGCATACATCGTATATTCTGTTTCAACCGGTGACATCCAAACTTTACTTCCTTTGCATACATCGTATAAGTCTGTTTCAACCGGTGACATCCAAACTTTACTTCCTTTGCATACATCTTTTAGTCTATTTCAACCGATGACATCCACACTTTACTTCTGTTGCATACATCGTATAGTCGGTTTCATTTAAAGTTGAAAGGAAAACCTATAATGAGAGGGAGTGTAAAGTTTATTTCCCTTTCAACATTTGGAATGAATTGGAGCGTGGTGTGTGGGATCGCCCGGTATACAGAAAGACTCGTCATGTCAGTGTCGGCGGTCTAATTGGACGCCGCAGGGCGTCACATTGCAAGGACGCTCTACAAACGACTTGGGTAACAGGTTGGAGGGGATGAGCGTTATGACAATTTAGTGAGGCAGGGCAACAGTGGTACTAGTGGCTCTAAGTATAAGATGTACAGCCGTTGTAATGCGCTTGCGTACTACTTGGAGGGTTTCCCGGCTCGAACCCAGCTCAGGGAATAGGAGCGTAAGGCGCCAGAGTAGTCGACACCATAAACAACTGGGTGTTAATAGGAGAACAAACAGGGGATGAGTAAAATACAAATGACAATATAATTAGTGTTTTGACCGCCTTATTAAATTACGCCATTCGATTCACAAAGATCCGTTCTCTGCTCTTATACCAGTTAACTTTCGTTTACCGGTTATCTCTTCGTGATTAAGGCGATTTCATTTGGCGTGGAAATGCAGAGCCATGGGAACAAACGGTTATCTTCAAGAACTTTTATTGTTTTGCAATTTTCTTTTCGGAAACTGTTTTCGCAAGAATAGAAGCATGTTGATTAAGTTATATTTTTATAAACACATCTCCTCTATAATTTTAACTATGATCAAATATCAATAAATTTGACATTTTTCAATAGAAAACTGCTTGCTTCATAACAAAAAATAAGAAAATGTAACACCTAATAAACATCGATACATTATCTTAGAAGAGGTGTTGAAAATATTAGTATAAAAATTTCCCTCCTTCTCGAGAAAACTTATATTTCCAAGTGTATGATTTTTCCGCAAGACCTGTCCAGTAGCTAGCGCCATCTACGTTCTCCATGATCCATCTGTTCTTGTTGGCGCGGGAGGATACTTTGGTCGTTTGTGAAGCCTCCCACCCACCATCCCACAAAATAGGTTTTAGACTTGCACTCAACAGGGCCTAGGGCCTTAACCGAAACATGTGGACTTTTCGACTTTTCACGGTGTGAAATTTCAACTTTTAAGCTATGTTTACAAATCTATATAATTATTTAGGATAAATAGGCTAACAGAATATCGTTTTGTATTCATTGCGGTAAACAACTTTTCTAACGTAACAAGTTTTATCATTATTTAACATCAGCTACCTAGACAACCCCCTTAAGCCAGTCTCCGTAGGCCGTGGCTAGGAAAAACTGCTACAGGTCTAGGAGGACCTTGGTTCGTTCCCAGATGATACTTGAAAGAATTGGCTATTTGTGTCTGGATATATTCACACCCCTAAACACTGAAGCTAGCTATGATCAAGCTGGAAGAATTAAATTTAATTGCTAAACTTGGGGTACTGTGACCTTGCAGTCTCTCTTATTATATAGAATGGCCGAATTTTATGATCGAGAATGTACTATAGGTTTGGTATGGGACAGATCTCACACGATTGTACATATGGAATATTTGTAATAAAACAAAAACACAACCCGTGCTGACAACACGTTCTGCTACGTGTCCTCACGTGTAAATTGACTTTTTATTCTAGTGTTTAAACTAGCACGTTCGACTCACGAGTCATTAAGGGCGCCACTTAACGAACGTAGATATTCTCACATTGCGTCATTTCTTATGAGAATGGCAGTTTTGAAGCTTCAAAACCACTAAATCAATCGATTATTTTCTAACAGTTTTCTGTGACCCTGATAAAAAGTGAATTTATTAGTCTCTAACTATTTACTTTGATATCAGAACAATGGCATTTCGCGTTAACATCCTTGAAAATAAGCTAATTCCACCTTTTCGTGATTTTTTCAAACAATAAAACTTAAAATATCAGGCCAATAAAACTTTAGGGACATCTCTATTTTGGCCTTAGCCATATTTTAAAATACCAAACAACTTCCTAAATAACGCGGTATTTATGGACACCCGCAACGTGTCTCAGCGCTCCGATATGCGACCTAAGTAGTTTTAAGGGAAAATATCCTGATTATACGGGGGTTAGAGGGGGGTGAGGGGGATCTTAATGGTTGATACGCACCTGGGAAATAAAGAAAACCTGGGAGACGCTAAATAAATGTTAAAATGTCATGCGAATTTTCAAATATATTTGCAGTAATTTTCGAAATAAAATTATAAGAGTGTAAACTATTAGTTCAACCCCCCCAAATTCATAATTCGTATCTATGAGGACCAGTGACGTTTATATTTGTCTTTAATAATCCTAATTGCAAGAATTAAATATAAAATAGTACAAATACATAGATTTTTTATTTATAGGTTTGCATGGAAATACTAGGAAAATGCATTTTTTTTTTGCACTGGAAATTTGAGAAAGTCACGGAATTTTAAAACTTGAAAAGTAAATCAACGCTACTATTAGAGATCATTTCATAATAAAGCTGACCGGGATTTGAGCCCCGATCTTTAAATTTCGAGAGTGAAGCCTAATGTGAACATTTTGATTAAAACCCTCATAGTAAGCTAGTATTTGGCTTTGTACAACTCCTTCTATTAGTTGAACCTCAGTGACGTGTTTCAGTAAATTAGATTTAGTCTCACATTTAATTTTATTAAATATTAATTCTAGAAGGATATTAAAACTGACAACAGAGATGAAATACAGTGATGTAAAATAAGAAAATATTGCAGATGTAAAATATGTTATTAGGGCATTCACTTATCGACTTTTTTTTATTTTTATTGAACCTTTTTAGTGGTGGGTCGAAGATCACTTCTTAAATTCAAAGCAAAGTCGAACCGAAGCATGAAACATTTGAAGAAAGGTCAAAGCCGAGATCAAACATAAAAATCTGGTAGTTGGCATAGTATAAAACTACTTTTAAATACCTATTTTTAAATTATTAAAAAAGTGTATCTAAATAAAGAAAGTACATACATTATATCGCATAACTGTAATCTAGTCACGAGCAAGGCCGTAGTCAGGGGGG
>CABFWB010002130.1:62140-95245 GCA_902151455.1 Timema bartmani
CCCCCCCCAGTTCACCCGACCGAGATTCGAGCCTCGATCACCCCGTCCCCGGCAGCCCAGCTCAACACAATACTAGCGCGTTAGCTAACTATGCCACCGACTCGGGTGTGTGTTTGAGCCCTGCAATTAATCAAGTGACGTCGTTAGAATGACAGCTCTCCAAGGGTGTTTCCATAAACTAAATTAGCTTAAAATTATGTTATTTTTGCTATCCCAAACAAATTATTCTTGAAACAAGCATTAACTATAGTTCAGTAGATGGACAGTCAGCCTGTCTTTTCTACATTTAGTATAACATATTGTCTGACACAAAAGATAAGTCATTAGCGTGTCTGCCTACTGAGCTAAGGGTCCTGGGTTATATTTCTGGCATGTTCAAAAATGTATCATAGGAGAAATGTAGGTTTCCCCCTTACACAGTGATAAATTAACAGATCGGTCTGTGTCATGAGTGTTGAGTCTGTCCTAGATTTAAGTTAGTTTGTAAGTCGTGTGCTGATATGATCAGTCGGTTCAGAAAGTGCACGCTACACACCTAAAATTAAAAAAACTTGTATAACAAATTACTACCAGAAAACAGGTCTAACTAAACTTATCGAAATATAGAACTTTCAAACGACCTTGGTGTTGACCAAAGCCAAAACTAAGCATTTCATCGTCTCATTTTTAAAACTACAAGATTAGAACTTTTTTAAACATACAGTACGTCTAGTTTGTTCTCGTTCACGAGCTAAAATACTTTAACCATTACTCACCGGCTATTATCAATAAGATAGCAAATTTTTTTTATGCTTTATTGAAATACTTATGATAAGTAGGCGTATCATTTATATCTAAAGATAGATAGCNNNTATGTTTAAAAATAAAGAATACGCCTATTTATTATAAGTAGGGGTATCTTTTATATTTAAAAATAGATAGCATGTGGGGGGGGGGGGGTATTCTCCTTGCGAAATGGATGTCGATTTTAACAAAAATTGTCTCTAAAAATATCAATTTGACACAAACGGCGGCATGCCATTATAATATTGTGGCTATTATATTCTACACACCCTTTTTGATCAATTTATAAAGATAATCAGATCCAACCCTACGTAGAACTATTCAAAATGTATTAGTTTGCACTAAATTTCGCTGTAAATATCTACGTGGTGCAACATCTTTCTATCTGTCTCTCTCTATCTCCCACAAAAGCAAGGATGACAAAGAGTGAAAAGACTAGTTAGGGATGATTGCATCACGTTATTCGAATGTTCTAGAAACAAAGTCTTCGTCAACAACCATATTGGAAAACGGAGATGAGGACACTCGCGTAATAGTCACTGAACTGTTAGGACCTATGTTCGTCGAGAGAAAACATATTTTTTTATTAATCACTAAATCAGAACTGAGACAATGATTTATTCCGCTCCGGCCACTAGATTGGACCGATCTTGATACAATTCCAGTTCCCTAAGAAGTGATAAAACACCGGTTTGATATCGGATCGCATATTCACCCTGTTCAATACAGCAATGACGCTGAATAAACAATTCATTAAATTTACATAAGTGACTTCAACTATAGCCTGGCAACTAATCACATCGACATAATCAGTATTATATAAAACCCCAGGAATTGTGGTTGGTAAACCCTGTCACTACAAAAAAAAAAGTGTTGCCCTGCGCGGGGTATGAACCGCGGACTCGAACATTACACACATGGCCGTCCAAGTGGTGGCACGAAAGAATATTAGGCTGGTACCCATGACGTGAATATAATATGCACCTTTGTTTGAACGTCATAATTAATCTGATTCCTCTAAGTTTGAATAATTCTTACTCTGAACATATTTATAGCTAGGCTAATATATTAATTCATTGGTTGCAGGTACAACCACTGACAGTGTAACCTTATTTGCGAGGGGAGGGGCGTAGATAACAAAAATATTAAGGGACTTGGCCACCCAAGTGTGGGTTGAAGGTGGAATGTGTTGAAAATATTTGAAAACTAGACTCCTCCTCAAGCTATTGGAAGTTGTTTTCTCCTGGAAAAGTTTTGAAAATTAGATACCCATTGATCGCCTATTTTTATTTAATTGGATGCCTCTATTAGAACCTATTTGGATTTTGATGAAAGGCCATCTTTCAGCTTCATATTTGAGAATATCATAGGTGAGTGAAATAAATTTGTAGGGGGCACATCTCTCCAGGGAGGGGGGATAATTTCCAGGAGGCAATCCCCTCCCCCCCTCCAACCTCCAGGGTTCCGTCACAACTTGATCCAATATACAATTAGGATTTCAGATAAAAAAAAATTATTTGAAAAAAAATAAGATTTTATAGTGAAGTCACTCTAGCCGAAAAATAATATTTATGAATCAAAACAATAAATATAAGATTTCTTATAAAAACAATATATCGTATATATCATAACAAATTAAGGCCTACTTTATAAAAAAAAATACAAAACAGTTTTAAAATAATGTTGCAAAATTAACATATTGAACTATTTGTATGAGTGGAATAAACCTAGTTTGTAATTTAGTAGTTTATTTTTAATCTCAATTTTGATATTACTTTTCTTCGCACCCACATAGTGGAAACAGCCAGGCTACCTAAATTAGATAGTGACGCTTAGTATAGCTATTTGAAATAATGAAAAGTGTAAAACGTTGCCAAGCGCCAAACCACCGCCATCCCTTTCACGGCCAGACTGTACACGACCTTCTAAGGGCGCAATAAAAGAGGGTGAAGTCGGTACGGAGTTGATGATTACTTTTATATCATAAGATTAATTAATTAAGAAAGAACACGTTTTTATTAAAAATATATAATAGCTTGATGTTTTGTGCAAACAACTCCACATCAAGTACCTAGTCAAGTAAAGCGTTGGTAAATTGTTATTAGTAGGCCTAACAAATAATTTTAATGGTGATAATTGAGTCAACTAAAGAATATTAAATTTTACAATAGATAAAACAATGAAGACCAAAATGATGATAAAGAAGTATTTGAAAAAGTATGCTTGGAAGTAAATAAAAATAACATTTTAACATATAAAATATAAAGCTAGGATATTGTGAACAATCTTAAGTTGATGAATAGGTTTGAAAATAAACGTTACTAATAAATAAAGATTAAAGCAAATATAATATTCAAACAATTTTAAGAAAATATAATTTAATAAATAAATGTAATAACACCCAAATTAAATGTTATAGGATTGAATAAAGGAATTGTATAGCTTTGAAATAGTAAAGTAGGATAATATTGTGTATTTTTTAACATTTACGAGTGTTTGAATAGGATCTGTAAAATTTTGTGATTATGTATCATAATGACAATATTAAAGTTTACAAAACATCAAAAGTATAAGGACAATAAGATAGAAAGCTATTATTTGAAATGTAAATAACATGTTAAAATAAAAGGTATTAAGTTACGATTATATGAATAATCTTAAGTTGGTTAATATGTTTGAGAATTAAAAGCTACAAATAAATAACAGTTATTACAAATGTAATATTAGGAAAATTTTTAAGATAATTATAATTTAACAAGTTTGTAGCTACCCTTATATTAAATGTTATAAGATTCGATAAAGGAGTTTGTTGTAGGCCTATAACGTTGAACAACAAATATAGGATAATTTTAATGATTTGTAACAGTTATAAGTTCTTGTAGATGATTTGTGATATTAACTTTATGTAACAATGTGACTAATTGAAAATATAAAGTTTCCTTTCTTTCCTTATCCGAGGTATTTGTTGATTCCGAAAATTTGGACGTAGATGTTATTCCGAATGATTACATATTGCAAGAGATAGGTTGAATTTAGTGGAAGTGTACTCGTATTTGCTCGGTGGGAGATGAGAAAAACATTTAGGTAAAAACACCCTCAATACACCCGACTGGGGTTTGAACCCAGATATTATTCTAGTCCAACCCGACAGTTTCTCCTTAGACCATATGGCCACCGAAGCAGGTGGAATTTGATTTGAAAGCTTTTATTTTATGGGAGGGTGTCTGCGACCTTCAAATAATTAAGGACTGTATTATATTGGACACATGGCTAAAGTTTCCTACCCTGGCCGGAAACCCGCGATATTGCCTGCATTATTTCCGACAATTTTCTATGGTTAACAAATGTCAAAAAATAATACAGCAACGTACTGTCGTCATTGCAATAATGTATTGACGTAATTTTGTTGGTTAAATATTGTTGTGTTTTTAGCTCGCTAGGAACCATGCTTCGTTCCGTTACAGTGACAGCCTATAAGATATCGTCATAGTGTAGATTAGTTAGTTGGATGCTAACTAGAGACAAAGGGTAGCGGTATCAAATGACGGGAGGGCCTTTTTTCTTTGCTCCCGAGGCAGTGCCAATTCTAATGTGGCGAGTGTAACATGTCTGACAGTGTCTCTGGATGAAGTGTTTCTGTTAGCTCTATGGGCCGAGGAGGAGCAGGAGGAAACGTTAGAGGTTAGAACTCAGGTCCATGAGATAATCACCAAAGGAGCTGTGTTTGGTGAACATCAACAGATTTCTTGAGTTACGGGACGAAATTTATAAAACACTCTACATGAAAAGTTGCAGTACGAACTCTTGAATCTAATTAAACCTCTTATATAAAGTCAAGACACCAAATTCCTTGAAGCCATTACACCTCAAGCGAGCTACCCGAGCCCTCCCTGAGACGTAATGTTCCGGATAATATATTACCGTGCCTCGTTCCACCTACCATGGCAAGGGGTGGCAAGGTGACGAAAGGCACAACGTCTCCAGAAACCCCGGGACTTCTCTGGCAACAGCGCTCGCTGTTCCTTGCCTGTAGTAGATAGATGTGCTTCCATTTGTTCATACATATTTTTCTCAAGAGGACATTTTCTCTGCGTCATACCTTGCATGCCACCACTCGCTTCTGGTGGGCGTCTAGCGTAAGATTTCCTTCCCGGACGGATGAATTGTACTTGGTGTGAATTTCAATTTCAGTTTTAAAACGCTTACAACCAAACAATAGACCTCTATTAAAATATCTGGAAGCTTTTTTTTACTAGCCTCGAACAGTAAAATATTATATATAGGGATGTCAAACTCAATCCTTCAATACCTTGATACACTCGATTCTTACTGGTATCGAAAGAATCGATAATCGATCTTAATATTACGATTCTCGATACTGCCGATTCCTAGCTCCTAATGAAAGTACCGATAACTAAGAAAAATGGAAAAATCCAGTCTGAGTAGATGATTTCTACACTAGTTTATTTGCTCTTAATTGCTATTATATTTTGGTTCAACAAACGACCCTATTAAGTGAAAAGACGTGTTTTTGTTTTGTTTTTTGCTTTTCTATGAAGTTGAATAAATATGTTTATATATGAGGTTGGAAAAATAATGAAATAGGAAATGTTGAAGAATTGAAAAATTGAGTTTGAACTTAAGAATTGGAATCGAGAAAAAACCGGTATCGTGACAACTCTAATTATATACCTATGTATAAAAATTGCAATTTACTTACTTAAGTCCTAAGTCTCACGCATAATGTTGTGCCCAGGTGAAGTTCCCATTAGCACTTCATCCCTTATCTATCACATAATGTTGTGTCTAGGTGAAGTTCCCATTAGCACTTCATCCCTTATCTATCACATAATGTTGTGCCCAGGTGAAGTTCCCATTAGCACTTCACCCCTTATCTATCACATAATGTTGTGTCTAGGTGAAGTTCCCATTAGCACTTCATCCCTCATCTATCACATAATGTTGTGCCCAGGTGAAGTTCCCATTAGCACTTCACCCCTCATCTATCACATAATGTTGTGTCTAGGTGAAGTTCCCATTAGCACTTCATCCCTCATCTATCACATAATGTTGTGCCCAGGTGAAGTTCCCATTAGCACTTCATCCCTCATCTATCACATAATGTTGTGTCTAGGTGAAGTTCCCATTAGCACTTCATCCCTCATCTATCACATAATGTTGTGCCCAGGTGAAGTTCCCATTAGCACTTCATCCCTCATCTATCACATAATGTTGTGTCTAGGTGAAGTTCCCATTAGCACTTCATCCCTCATCTATCACATAATGTTGTGCCCAGGTGAAGTTCCCATTAGCACTTCATCCCTCATCTATCACATAATGTTGTGTCTAGGTGAAGTTCCCATTAGCACTTCATCCCTCATCTATCACATAATGTTGTGCCCAGGTGAAGTTCCCATTAGCACTTCATCCCTCATCTATCACATAATGTTGTGTCTAGGTGAAGTTCCCATTAGCACTTCATCCCTCATCTATCACATAATGTTGTGCCCAGGTGAAGTTCCCATTAGCACTTCATCCCTCATCTATCACATAATGTTGTGTCTAGGTGAAGTTCCCATTAGCACTTCATCCCTCATCTATCACATAATGTTGTGTCTAGGTGAAGTTCCCATTAGCACTTCATCCCTCATCTATCACATAATGTTGTGTCCAGGTGAAGTTCCCATTAGCACTTCATCCCTCATCTATCACATAATGTTGGTGCCAACATTACCAACATTACCAACACTGTCTGATGCTCTCGAAATGAAATCATTACAAGACAAAAGTTCATGACTGTCCGTGTCCGTTGTTTTTGATTATTGCTAGTCGAATTTGTATGCAAGTTAATTACAATTATTACCCGCTTCGGTGGCAGCGTGGTCTAAAGCGCTACTCTCGCAGTATACTAGACTGCTGAGGGTGGGGAAATAGAGGTTCGAATCTCGGTCGGGTGTACTGAGGGTGGTTTTCCACTATCCCTCAACGCAAATGCGGGTACACTTCCTTTATTGTCAGCTAAAACCTAAAATATTTAGAGTAATTAGCTCATAATAGGGGATCTACGTATAACCCAAACGGTTAGTAAGACGCGGTGCCAATTTTTTTACATATGTATACTTTTCTGTAGGCCTAGTGAACATCGACAAGATGATAGGCCTCAAATTTATATAAAAGTTTGAGGAGAAAATTTACGAATAAAATCATGATCTTTGATCTATCAAATTTTACTTTTTTTATAAATCAATTTTGCTAACCATTCTCTTAGATAGGGTGAACAAGTGTTTTTGATTCAAGTTTATTATCAAATTATTTGTCTAGCTTGTCTTCTTTTTCTCTTACTGTCGTATGTATAGTCTCCAGTCTAATTTTCATAGGAAGGAACTCTTAGAAAATATAAAACTGATAACATTTTATTATTGCTATTTTATAGGTATTGAGAGTATATTTCATTAATATTATTATTATTATTATTATGTTTTTATTGTTGTTGATATTGTTATTATTAATTATAATGAATTATTATTTAATATTATTATTATTAGCACCGCGTCTTGGGTTATACACACATACGCTAATGTATAACGGTAGGGTGATTGTGAGATGAAATGGAGGACCTACAGTTTAACGTGCTATCCGAACCACGGTGGAGGCCTGGCATTCCTCACATTCACAAATTGTGATTAATACACGTCTTGTCAGAGGTGAAGGAAGGGTTTGGCAATCAGATAAATCTGTGCCGGGAACGAGGATTGAACCCCAAACCCCGAGCACAGAAGTCTGACACCTTACCCCTAGACCACCAGGTCACCAATATCTATCATAAGTGGCAGATGCAGATTACATGGTTTGACCTACGCATACGTGAATAAAATTAACTTTTATAGCTCTCAGCCCTTCATATGAAAATGGTACTTTCACAGCATTGTAATATTTCACATCTCAAGGTTTTTAATAATGATTCACAGACTGGAATTTTGAATCTATATTTTTTTTAATTATATCAACATTTTTTATTGATTTTTATAGTAAAAAAAAAAGCAACTTCTGGTTCCATTTCGAATCTATATATTCCTCATGTATTCCACGCTTGCGCTATACGTACCTTTTGAAGCTGAGACATTTCTCTTGCGTGCTTAAAGTAAAAAAAACAAACACAAAGGTTACTTATATTTTAGTACAGATATGTTTGTAAAATGGACATTAAACTTTTCACAAAATACGAAACTTACAACTGAAAATTTAGAATTGTATCATAGTAGAGCTACAGTAGCCCCATGATTTCTTTGGTGCTGACTGGCAGCTCACAGCTGACAGCTGATGGCTTTGAAAAGTTACCAGACCAAATTATGTATCCCTACGCCGAACCATATGATCTGCAAAAACATGTGTTTATCAGCTGTCACTTCTGACAGTCGAAATTTAGGTATTTACCTAAATGTTGACTGTCAGAAGTCAGCTGTGAGCTGTCAGTCAGCACCAAAGAAGTCATGGGGCTACTGTAAGTAGACACACATCATGAAACACAGAGTTCATTCACAACCAAACACCGCCACTACAAGGGTTTCACAGTGTCCTTAAGTTGAGAAGCAAGGGTACCAACTGTATACGGAGCGACACAAGTCGAACTGTAACGTAAACAAAAAATTATTACAATATCCAGTTTGCCCTACACCTAATTTCATAGCTAAGGGAACTGCAGGTCTTATGAAGAAAAGATTTATCTTCGCTCTCTCTCTGGTACAAGTTGCCAAACTTTCTAGCTTTCGGTTGTTGGAATGTGAGGGGGGAGGGTTTACTTGGAAATCCCTCATTGTAAACAATGCGGCATGGGGTGGTTGGGGGGTTCAATTGACAGGTAAAAGCATTTCCTATCGGTGTACAGCCTTTTCTAGAAACATTACCTATTTCCACAATCGTAATTTTTTCAAGATTGAAGTTTATTAACGTTTCTCTATTCCCTCCGTAATTATGCTTAAAATATTTTATGTATAAAGCTTTTTTTCCTCATAATTAATATACAAACAAATATATTACAACATGCATTTTATAAGAAATGCTATAAATTACATTCTTACTTGTTCTTAATCAGGTAACGGTACCACTCCTAGATCAGCATCACTATCATCATCTTCAGAGCTAGAGGAGTTGTCCTTCAAACTTATCACGACACTGTCGTGCAGTTTTTCTATAAGCCCGTCTACGTCCCACATTGTTGCTTCAACTTCCATTACATGATGAACATGATTTCGCCAGTGTTCTTTTGTGATATTTCTCACTCCTTCTTCTAGTAGGCGATGAACATCATTAAGTTTAAATGTATTGTTTTCTTGAGCAACAAATATTTTAATTTGACTCCAAATTCCTTCGATGGGATTAAGCTCACAGTGATAAGGTGGCAGTCGTAGAACTTCATGTCCAGCACTTTTAGCGATCTCGTCAATAATATATTTACGCTCATAATTGCCTCGTACTTTGTCCAAAATCTCCACAAGCTCCATCTTATTCATGGTTTCTTCCCAAGAAATACCTTTACTGGTGAGCCAGGATTGAATAATAATCTTGGTACTACTCTTGGTTGGAATGCTCTCTTTGATCGTAGAATGAATGGATGCATTGTCTAGAACTATGACACTGTTTGATGGTATATTTGGAAGCAGCTTCTCTCTGAAATATTTTTCATACATTTTTCCATCCATTTCATCGTGATAGTCATCATCTTTTTTCCCATGAAAAATAAGCTCTGCACCGGGTATAAAACCATTTTCATTACCTGCGTGGACGAGAATGACGCGCCCGCCCTTTCCAGAGGGAAGCTTATTTCCTGTAGTTAGGCCTTCTCGCCTTGCTTGTGAGGATGATGCAATTGTTGTGTCCATCCACGATTTTGAAGTTGTGTGTCCGGAATTGCACCAGGTTTCGTCTGTGAAAACAATATTCCTGTTGCTCTCTCTGTGCTTCTTAATAGCTCTTAAGTAGCGATGTCGCCACGCAATAATATCATCTCTGTCTAGAAGCAAAGAGTTACGCTTCCGTCGAATGAATTTAAAGCCAATATCTATAAGAAACCTCTGAAGTGTCGTCAATGAAAAATTAGGAAGGTCGCTATCAGTATCAATTAAAGCTTTAATTTTCTTTAGGGTAGGTAATTCATTGTTACGGTAAAGTGAATGTACCTTTCTGCGAATTGCTGCTTGAGTAAAACTGTCATATTTATCCAAACGCTTCATTTGAGTACAGTTATTTCTTTTGATTGGTGTCAATAACTTACCCTTAGTTTTGAATTCTTGTTTAATAGAGATTACTAACTTATAAGACACACCTGTAGCTTCTGCAGTCTCCATTGCCGCTTGATTTACTGAGCAAGTTCCGTCTTTACGAAAATAGGTGTAGACTCTTAACACCATTGCCCTTTCTTTACTACTTAATATTTTCCTCTTGGAATGTAATTGTTTGTAACAAGCCGGAGATTCCATAATGTTTGTTATATCTTAATTGTTAACAATACACTATTATTCAAATAAATATATTAATATGCACATAAAACTATAGTTCCACAACCTTACTGTAAAAATACAAAACACGCAACCAACACATACAGATACACACCAAATCTTAACGTGATCAATAACACATATTATTATACACAGAGTACTTATAAAATATGAGTGTTTATTTAGTCAATGTTTTTGAGCTAGCTATTAGGAACATGAGACTCAGACTACTGTAACTTTACGACTGTGCTGGAGGAAGAAGCACCAATTAGTGGCAACAACGACAGCCCAGCATTGCCAAATTTGATATACATTCGAAGGAAGACTGATCACGGAAAACAAAAGAATGACAACGCTGTTGCTCAATAGTAAGCATGCAGTTCCCTCAGCAATGAAATTAGGTGTAACAATACCGAGTTTTTTTTTATGTACACTAGTATAATTCTGGTGTTTTTTTAAAGACAACTTTGACGTCATGGCACCCTCTTTAGCCCAACCCTCTGGGTGGTCACCAGCTTCACCCTCCCCTTGGGGTGCTCCTTGAAAAGTCAAATTTTCACAGAAAGGACAGCTACAGTCCAATTTTAATAGGAATAGTATTTTAGAAAATATAGGAGAAAAAAGTGGTTAACACTATAATATTAATTATTAGTATTACTTATAGGTTTTGGCAATATCTATCAAAGATGACAGCTAGAGATTACATGATCTGCTGTATGATTACGCGAAAGTAGATCTATTAGCTTTTATCGCTGTCAGATATGTCCTTTCCTTGCTGTCAGACACACTTGTTCTATCCAAAACTCTCTAGCCCCCCGCCCCTCCACACACTCCTCCCTTCGCCACTCAAGCGCACAATAGCAAGGCCATGAGATTGAAAAACGTTGCTCACGGATGAGCAGGCATTGTCAACATTGATCGTCCATTGTCCGTAATGTTACATTCCTAGTCCAGGAAATTCACATTGGCCAATAGTCGCGGGTGTTTTCAACATGGACCATCTGATTTTGACAACGCCCAATGGCGGCGGGAATTGTGGACACTGTTGTCAGATTTATATTTTAAACTATAACATATATTCATTAAATCAAAAATTGAACTCAAATGTCTCACCAAACAGTAGCCTACAATAACTGTTAATGGGTCATCCGTTTGAGCTTTGTATTTTTAGCCCTGATAGTAACTGGAGTCTTGACTCACAAAGGAGATTAATTTGATTTATAGTACCGCGTCTTACTACCCGTTCGAGTTACACGCACATCTACTAATTACGATAATATGTTAGGGATGAGGAAGGTTCGATTTAGAGGGAGAATTAGAAACCGTTCTGGAAAACCAACCTCATTACACTCGACCGGAATTCGAACCCCAATCTTTACGTCTTCGGTATTCCAGTATATTACAAGAGTAACGCCTTAGATTATTCGACCACCGAATTGTGTGCTTGTGTGCGGAGAGATCGAGGTTCGAATCTCGGTCGGGTGCTGGGAGGTTTTTTTCTATAGTGGTGTTCCAATCTTCCTCCATTCAAATGCGGGTTCACTTTATATAAATAAAACCTTTCTAATCCATAGAACCATTAACGTAATTAGTAGATGGCTGACTCACTCACTCACTGACATTAATGTTTACCCACTTCCAGATGAGCTAGTAACTTGAAATTTGGCAAACTCATAGCTTCTAGCCTGTAACCACGGGAAAATTCCAAAAAGTTAAAAAATTTAATTTTCAACCCCGAAAAAAAATTCAAAATGGTGGAGCAACTTTAAAGTCGGTGCGGTATATACAATACAATACCGGTAACTTTAAGTTGTTACGTTCAAAACAACGCTGGAATTACATTAGTTTACATCCACTTGCGTATGAACATAGAATGTAACACAGCTGTGAGTTGTGTAGAAACATAGAATAAAATACATTTTTAAATAGCATAGGCACTTATAATTCAACATAAATATAAGAGGGATATGTAAGGAGGTTGGAAATCTGGGCCTCGACTTCAAATATTTAAGGCTGGGGTTCAACTCTTAGACTAACGTACTAACAGGTTGAATACCACTGGACTAACGCATCAAACTCGTGTTGGACTGAATTTGACTGAATTTCCGGTGATGGGGTATTTGGATTCGAATCTTGTTTGGGTGTATTGAGTGCTTTTTTAATATATAAATGGTTTCCCACTCTCCATCCACGAAAAATTGGGTACGTTTCTTCTAATATTTTACCTTACTCATCCCATACCTCTTTATCTTGATTAATGTTTGCTTACAAACCTAAAGGGCAAGAGCCTACTTGACATAATCAAACAAAAGTATTATATATTGAATATATAATAGTCTTTATGCCGGCGGGTGTACAAGCTATATTATAGCTGTGCTCAGTTCATTGCATCCTTTGATAAGAGATAATCCACGTGGCGCTGATATCTGGTATGATTCATCTCGGATCGTCGCTGATAACGATCACCAACAAAATCAGTTCTGTGGGACTGAGTTAATATCATTGCTTCTTCTACGACTGAAGGTCAATTCAGCTCTGAAGATTTTAAGATCACAAGCTCTTGTGTAAATTCCTTCCCGTCATTAGCTAAGGCGGTGTAAATTCCGTACCTTATTAAATTGATTTTTTAAAACATTTCAATTTTATTGTAAATTGCTCTTCCACCTTTTTACGATATTAGAGACTGTATTTCCGATGACATCATGGCTTTTCAACCTCCTGATGAACGAATCCCAGAATCCTATGATTATGTGTACGAAACATATATTTATCCAGATGCAATGCTTCCTCCAGACATTTGGGCTGAATTTTCATCGTCCTTGAACTGCATGCCATAATAATAATAATAATAATATATTTGTGGGAATGCTGGAAGACAAACAGGGTTAAACGTACATTCGTCTAGAAAACAACCCTCCAAAGAAATTGAAGGCAACTGTGGAAAAGACCAGGTCTTGTGACTTGAATATAATTGTAGAGAAATATCGATGTCTTAGTTTGTCAAAAGGGGTACATTCTTGCCTGTGTAATTTTCTCGGTGAGTATAGATACATTTACTTTGTTTATTTAAACAGTCGTGATATATATTCTACGGGTACAATGAATTGTGGCAAGACAAAGAATAGTTTCTACACTACGTTAGGTATGGAAATTATTATATTTTGAAGGTTTTACCTATATAATATAGTCGTAAATTGTGGGCATGCAGAAATTAATGTTTTAAATTAATCTAAAAAATATTGTTTTAATAATTTTATTCCACTTGCTATCATTTATTATATCAATGATTATTCTTTATCTTGTGGAAGCTTAGGGAGGGAAGCCATTTACATAGCACCTTTATAATTACGGGATGTAATTTACATAACAGCTTATAATGTTGGAACAAAATTTACATAAGAGATTATAATGACGGGATAGAATTTACGTAAGAGTTTTTAATGACTGAACGAAATTTACATAGAACCCTTAAAATGATGGGACGGAATTTATATAGAAAAATTCAAATAAAGCGGATGCTTCCATTTATGTGTTTTTTTTTTCATTGGTCGTATTTAACTCGCGACAATTGGTTTCAAGGCAAAATGTAGCATCACATTGCAGACGTCTGAGACATTTTGACTCGAAACAAGCTATAGTTGTTCAATTTCCAACAATTTTTTTGTAAGTTAGCCTTAAAAAAGTTGAGTACAGTGTTTAGTTGGCTCTATAAAAAAAAAGTGAAATTGTGCGTTTGGGTGACTATGATGGGTAATGAAGAAGCAGCCGTAGCCATTCTTTTGTGGCAATTCGCACAGCTTTTTGACGTGCAACCAGGAGAAGATTATTGGGCTCACCCAATTAATAAAAAAAGATACATTAATAGCTTTGTAGTGGAACTCAGTTTTTTGATAATAATTCAAATAATAATATGGCCGAAAATCCACATTTTTAATCGGTGCCTAGCGCATGCGTATTTCAAAATATCTTTAATGTTTTGTCGCGAGACAAATGAATGGAGCATCGCCTCTTGTCGCAAGATGTGTTGCGGCTCTTCCTTAGATATTATGTCAGCCGAGACGTCTGCAGCACGTTGCGACACACCGCGACAAAATGTTCCATTTAGTGTGTGGCCACCCTAAATTGGCTCATTTCTTTTTTTAGCACCCTGTCTTACTACCTCCTCAGGTTATATGCCTATGTGCTAGCTACACTAATGAATTAGCGATGAGTAAAATTGAATTTAAAGGCAGTGTACTTGCTTTTGCTTGGAGGGAGTGAAGAAAACTATTTTGGGAAAAACCTCAGTGCACCCAACCGGGACTCGAACCCTGATATTCCTGTTATATCCAGTTTAGTCTAACGACGACGCCTTAGACCAGTAGTTTTAAAACTGTGGTCCGTAGCTCAGTTCTAGGTGGTCCGCGAAATTTTCTAAATAAATTCAAAGCTTTCACGGCATTTTCAAATAAGACATGCAGATTTAGCCCATAAACCTGTTGAATATTTTATAAAACAAACGTAAAGTGATGCTGTCATCACAGAAATCAATTAATTCTGTTGCTACGGGTGAGGAAGAGAGAGAACCTACAGAGGCATCATTCCAAGTGATTCTTCTTGTGTCAAAAATTGGTCAAAGGCATTCCGTCGCTGACACACTTTTAAAGCCAGAGGCTAAATTTATGGTGAATATTATGCTTGGGAATAAAGGCAGGGCGAGCAATAGACAAGATTCCTTTGTAGAATGATAAAATTCAGCGCCGCATAACATCTTTGGCATCTAATGTGGAGGAGCAATCAATCAATCACACATGTGCGTGGTAGTAGTTATTTAGATTAACAATTGAACGAAAGCACGAATGTAGAAAACTTGTGTCAACTTTTAACATATATAAGATACATTTACGAAAATGAAGTTCATGATGACTTTTTGTTTTGTTTATCGTTAAAAACTCACAGAACAGATGATATTTTGCCATGGTTAATGATTATTTCATAAAACGCGATTTGGATTGGAAAAAAATGTGTTGGAGTCAGTATTGGCGGTGCACCAGCATTTGTGTGGGGAAAAAAGGGTTTTACAGCAAAGATAAAATAGTTAGTGCTTTAATGTATTTCAACTCACTTCTTTATTCCCAGAGAACAATTAGCGGTAAAAGGAATGTCTTATGAACTGGATATTATATTGAAACAAGGAGTTAAGGTGGTTATTCTAACTAAATAACGGTCATTATTGAACTCTCTCAAGATTTTCCTTTATGATATTGATGAAGTAATTAAAATCTCTTTTCCATGATTTCAAATGGCGAGCGCAGGTGGCATATCTCAGCGATATTTTTAGCATCCTGAACAACCTAAATCTGTCACTTCTGGGGTGCAACGTAACCATTTTTAAAATTGAAGATAAAATAAAAGCATTTCTACAAAAAAAAGTGAACTTTGGAGTAAACGGTTTGGATGTGGGGATAATGATTGATTTTTTATAGCCTGCAAGAGAACTAATCGATGATGAATTAGTGCAATTATTTCAGAACAAATCCGGGTCCTTTAACTCAGTAGACAGACTTACTACTGACCAAGATAAGTAACCGGACGTTTTCATTTATATAAACGCTCAGTTATTTTCTTTATCATTACTGTGGATTCACACGTTCGCCGAAGAACTAGCGCCGAACTAGAAACGTAGTCACGTGACGAGCTCTAATGCCAATCACAAGATTTCCGCCTGATTGGCGCGAGTTGTTCCGCTAAAGTTCAACTCATCTCTACTTCGTCCGCTCTACCTGAAATCTTCGGCACTGGATAACTAATCAAATCTCATACTCAACCTTCTCAAATCAGTGCGTATGCACATTTGACAATGCATGCGTTGTAGAGCTAACAACAAGCAGACAGCTTCGTTGGCTTTTGTGAGGAGATTTGAAATAACCCGTTAATAGAAGACGTGTGTATCGATGTTTGGATTGTGCCACGACACAGCGTTATAATTTTAAAAAAAATACATCGATAGATTGATCTAAAATATCTATCTACTATAAACTAAAATATGTTAATAATCAGCTGTTTTAAGTTAGCTTTGCAATGCATCATGGGTCAAAACACAGCGTGTGAATTGCTGCGCTACTCAAGCAGATTCCACTTTCTATTTTTGGCGAACGTGTGAATCAAGCTTTATACTACAGTTTATCTAGAAAGCTTGTGAAAAGATTAAATTTAAAATTATGACCAGCTCTCAGATTCGAATTGTTGTTCATCCCAAATTTTTAAACTGTATTAGTTTTGAATGGTTCATCTTCCAGTCCTTGATTTAAGTCAATATGGAAATAAATATTTGTTTGGAAATCATCAAATCATTTTATTTATTTAGTTATAATAATAATAAATATTAAAAACAATTATTGTACTATCATTATTATATTGTCAACCTCGGTGGTCTTGGGGTAAACTCTCGCCTCAAGACCCGAAGTGCTTGTGTTTGGACCAAGTCGGAGTCAACGTATTTTTCTTAATCGATAAAAATCCGTAGCACAACTTCCTTCGTATGGTAAATAAAACCGTCGATCCCATGCCGTTTATGGCATGTAAAATAACCAAGGAAGATATGTGAAAATGCCTTTTCCGGCAAAATTGGTAGGCTCTTTCCCTCTCGCTCATATAAATTCTCGTGTGCAGATATAATCAGTCGTTAAGAAAGTTTACGATAAATACCTCAAATAAATAATATTATGTTTTTTATATGCGGCTCAATGGATAAATGGATGATTCTTCTGGCTTCGGAATAAATGTTTTTGTTCACTTGTTCACCCCAGCCCTGTATGTGTCGTGCTACCCTCCATCTTGTCTCCCGAGCGGTAGCGTGCCGGTTCATTAGACTGGCATGCTGAGCTCTCATCCGGAGGTCAATATTCGGAATGCGCTGAGGCCGGCTTCAAAGAAAGTGCTTTTCTACGTTTTTTTGAATATCAATATAGATTTATAATTCATTCTTCAGACAAATATCAGTGACTTAAAAAAACTGTCTTTATTCCATATCTATGGAAGAAAAAAAATTTGTGTAATTGTGGCCAGTAAGAAGAAGCAATCAAAATACGCCTACCCCATACCGGTGGCCTCATGGTTAAGACATTTGACTCGCATTTACTTTTAGTTATAATTAACGGGTAGTTCAGAATTCGAGCGTCGTCCGAGTGCATTCGGGGTGGTTTTTCTATCAACTCTTCATGCTAAATCACGGCCCTTCCTCTAAAACTACCTCCTCATTCCCACTTCCTCAATAACTACATCCCCCATTCCTACTACTCGGAGTAGGTCTTTAAATAACCCCACTTTAAAAATGCTCCAATTTCCTTTTGCGTACTGCATTTTACTACAATAAAATTTTAATAGGAATATAAAAGCTACTAGACATACTTTCACGTATCCATACGTCAAGCCATGTGAGATGTAGCTAACATTTTAGACCAATATCATCAATACCTATACAACTATACTAATAACATAGTAAAATGGTTTCAACGTTGAGCGAAAAAAAAATTGGTAGCCTATTTTCTTTTTAAAAAAAGGCTTTTATTATAAAAATTGAACTGTATCTGTCCTGGCTATCCGAATATTCATACTAATGAGGTGGGATAGGTACGTTTGTCAAGTATTTATTGAAAATATAGTTTCATATGCGAGGAGGAATGATAGTAAACCATTTAGACGAAAAAAACTAGGTCAACCTTGCCTGAAGTCGAGCAATGACCTCCTACCACCAACGAACGAGGCAAGATGAGACTGAACCATTTTACCCTCATGCCCAACGGTGTAAGCCGTAACCTACAGATTAAAAATGAACATTCCCAAGTCAATATATTGTATAACCACAGTATAGGTCTACTAAAACATCGCCGTGTTTGAAAATGCACAGTAAATAAATCATCTCATGATTATAAATACAACCCGCTGTGGAACTGATTATGTGTTTCACCTTGTGGTATTTAATTGAAGGTGCGAGAATCTATCAAACACACTACCTAAACAATAGGTTTACACCTACAGTGGAGGAGGGAAAATTCAGCGTATTGTCTGGCGAGAGAATCTGTTATGTGTCTCCAACATGACAGAAAATATATGAGAACGTTTAAACCTTTTAATGTGTTTGATGGAAGAACCAGCTGTTTTTGTTCCCATGACTTTATTTGTTCAAAGTTTCAGCATGTTTTTTTTATCACCTTGGGGTAAGACAATATTAATATTAATTGGGTGATAACATCATACAGATTCATATTTGCGTAGCATAACTTAATAATCCTTTAAAATATAATTTGTCATATAACAACACTGGGAAGACAACTGAACAAACAATAGGTAACGTATTTCTTAAATATGTAATACAACTATTTTTATTTTACAGGAGCAGTTCATATTATGTGTATTTAGACTTAAAATTTGGGATGTTATTTATTTTAATAAAATGCAGAGTTTGTGTGTTTGTCATGAGCTATATCTATTGCACACAGGGGTCTGAAATTAAAAAAAAAAATTGTAGCCCCTATGCACGGAAATGTGCACCTCGAAGCAGGAATTTTAAAATCTTAATTAGACTTCTTTAATTAATTAAAAACCTGTTTGGAAGCAAAAAGGCCACGGCCAATGCAAGGCTTAAAAACACCAACTTTAAAGCTACCTTCCACGTTTCCACGTACAATCATTAAACTAAAAACATTTCTCCCGGTCAACGGCGTGTATGTACTTCAACTAGTGTTTAGTAAATTCCCTAATATCTGAAAATATTTGTGTCATAATTCATTATGTGGTGTGATTGATTAGGCTACCCTCTATATTTTTCAAACTTTTTTATTCTTCTAAAAATTCTGATTTTTGGCACATGGCCATTACTTGCATTAAACCCTTCAAGCCCCCCCTCATGCGACTTCTCGTCCAGTTCCTGAAAATGTATCCGCCGTCTCGTGTTGTTTGTTAAACGTGTATTTTTTTACTCGACACTTCACGAAAATGGCGCCCTTTTGCCGTTTATGTTTTTCAACCTCCATGCGTCTGTCAATTATTGAAAGTTGGGTATTGTGGATCGAGTTATATATATATAAAACACGATACATATATATATATATATATATATATATTTATCTTAGCGCAGCTAATTACTAGCCGTT
Organism: Timema bartmani; assembly: GCA_902151455.1. Classification (NCBI taxonomy): domain Eukaryota; kingdom Metazoa; phylum Arthropoda; class Insecta; order Phasmatodea; family Timematidae; genus Timema; species Timema bartmani. The sequence continues at coordinate 81,552 of CABFWB010002130.1, forward strand.
CGGTTTGTACACATGTGTATTAATTACACTTATGTCCTAGGGATGAGGAAGGTTGAATTTAGAGTAAGTGTACCCACATTTGCCTGCAGGGAGAGTGAAAACCATTTGTGGAAAAAGCACCAGACCGGGATTTGAGCCTCGATAGCACCGCGTCTTACTATCCGTTCGGGTTATACGCTTAAGTACTAATTACGCTAGTGGGTTAGGAATTGGGAAGGTTGAATATAGGGGAAGTGAACCCGCATTTGCGTGGAAAACCATTTAGGAAATATCACTTCAGTTCACCCGACCTAGTTTCGAACCTCGATCTCCCCGTCCTAGGCAGTTGAGCTCAACACGACTAGCGCATTAGCTAACTACGCCACCGAGGTGGGTAAAATGAAATAATACAAACCTATTATTATTTTGACACATTTGTTTTATTTATGCTGAACAATGTATTTTTCCATTAAATTTTAAAATATCAAAAACACTTTCAGCAGGGCGTCATGTTTGGATTAGTCTTTGTCGTTGAGCTCCAGCGTAAGTTTGTATTTTTTGTAAATATCAACTTTACACAGGTGAGAAACAAGATTTCTATAGGCTAGGGTTGATAAGGAAAGGATGAGTAGTAGAATAGGAATCTAGAAAATTTGTAAAATACATAAACAATGTGGTGAAATTGCATGGTTTCTTTGAAGCGGTGAATATGGTGTGAGCCTTGTTTAGGCCATCGACATAAATTGAAATTTCTACTTGAAATTATGTAATTGGTGCAAAGTGATGTGCAAACCAGCACACACCTGCAGTAGAGTGTATGCGTCAGGTGGAAGGTCGCGGGTCATGGTTGTCACCCCGTGGGCCATGACCCTCGGTGGGAACCGGCGTCCCATCGTTCTCAACCTTCACGGTGGCTGGGTCGCAAGTACATGATAAAACATACACGCGGCCGGATCCGTCTTCACCATCCTCCCCTCTTAGCGACTGCCTTCCGGACAAACTGTCGTTTTCTTTCACGTGATAGCGCTACACCCAATATCACTTCTGAGAGAACTGCTGGAGGAAAGCTTTATCTTTTCTCTCTCTCTCTCTATTTCTGGGTTAACTGTTGCCAATTAATCTCGCTTTCATTTATGTCAGAAGGCGATGTGCTGGGGTGGAGCTGCTGGACAGCTCGACGAACCAGCGTTGCCAAACTTGTCTTATATTTAATGGAATATTAACCCCACAAAACAATAGAATGACAATGCTCTTTTCCTCACATATACCATCTATTGAAGCTGTTTAGTTGGAGTGGCATGAAAAGAACCTTTAGAGAAACTTAAGAAGAGTTTTGTTTGGAAGAGCCATCTTAAATGCCTTTTACCCTTCCTGAGTCCTATACAGGGAGCTCACGAACAAACGATACAAAACCTTGTGGGAGGTAGGTAGATTATTGGAAATTGAACAATTTGATACGAGGAACCCATGTACGGAGGAATCCCTTCTAGGTAAAAATGGCGACAGAAATGCTTAGTGGCAGGGTATGTAACAACCAACTGTTGGAACTAGAGTGTGGCGGCATTGCACACACGAGTACGGGTTGTTCCATTTAACTAACTGCTGCTGCAGGGTAGTTAGCACCACGTGCTTGCAGGTGTTCGTTAGTTTGTGTTTGCCGTTGCTGCGCGACTGTGAGCATGCCACTGTGCAGTTTGGCGGAGCAGGACATGATGATGATCGTGAAACGAAGAGGTTTTACTCTAGGATAGCCACTGTGAACTTAACAATAAATGCCCATGTCACTGTATTATGTGTCGCGTCATTATTACAGTTGCCTACCTGCCCCTACGCATTTCCATCGCCATTTTCGCCTAGAAGGGATCCTCTCATAATATGGATTCCTCGTATAGAATTGGCCCATTTCCACCCACCTACCTCCCCTAAAGCGTTGTGTTAATTGTTTGTGAACACCCTGTATTGTAGGACTATGGTAGGAAAAAAGGTATTTCAGAACATACTTTGTACCAAATTCTTACTCTTACCAAGTAACTGCATGGTAGCTAACATCAGTAAAAAAAAGGTTACTGTCATACAGCTATAGTATGATTTTGGTAGGAAGAACAGTAGAAGTTAGTTACTAAAGTTACTAAAACCATTTTAATATATTCATACATAAAGTCATGTCATCTGCAGCCGTCACTTTAGATAGATATAATAAATAACTATAAAATAACACAAATAATAAAGTAAAATGTTGTCAATGTTGGCCGCAAAGAAATATGTTTGAATCTACTCTACTGTTCTTCCAACCAAAATCAGGGTATATCTAACTTGACAAAAATATCAATAATGAAAGCTTCGGAGCACGGGATTTTCTTTGAATACATGAGCGTACTACTAAGCTACATTAAGAATGCGTGTGGAAAGAATTACAAGAGGGAAATAAAAAAGAGGACAGAAAGAACACGTCAAGTAACACTTTCTCACCGACAACAGAACACCAGACTACGGGATACAAAATTAAATTAGTTGAAATGTAGGTCTAGTAACTTTTTGATGTACCAGTTAAGGTTCTTCCGATGGCAAGCCGACTATACAATCGTACAATCCGCGAGCTATGATGGATGTTCAATTGTGCAGATTGTTTATGAAATAAAAATGGTGGAACAAAGTGGATAGGAAAATATGACGATAAGGAAGAAGTCAGGGTTACCAACGCACAGGGAGGTTACAAACTTTTTTTTGTATAAAAAAAAAAGGAAATGCAGAATGTTTCACAAAAAATAAGTAAAAAACTGGAATATTGATAAACTCGGAAAATTTAAGACGTAAATCAAGCTGGCTAGCCACATTGTCGAATTATTATTATTTTTATATTCAATCTTTTGTGCTCTATTTGTGCATGTGCCAGAACATAAACACATAAACATTAGTGCTGTAAAACTAGGCCTTTTAGTTATAACATTTAATGTAGCAGGCCAACTTGAGCTCAAGCTAACCCGCCACATACTGAAAAACGGAACATATAAAATTATATATACGTCACTCCAATGTGCCTCATTTGTACATGTGCCAGAACATGAACATTTGTGCTCTAAAATTAGCCATTTTTAGAATATGAAATGTGGTGGGTTAACTTAAGCTTAAGCCATCCCGCTACATATTGAAAAACAAACAATCCATAACAAAATTACATTCAAGCCATTCTATTGTGCTCCATTTGTGCTCATATGTGCCCGAGAATGAACATTTGTGCTCTAACATTAGGCGTTCTAGAGAACATTTTTTAATGTGGCAGGCAAACTTGAGCGTTCCCTATACCGTAACCTGTATAAAACTTGAGTTCAAGCTGGCCCGCCACATTTTGAAAAATTCACTATAGCAAAATTCTGTCTGTACCATTTTATTGTGTTAACAAAAATCTGTTTCGCTAGGTTCTGCCCCGTGGCCCATACTATAAGTGTGCGAGGTTTCAGCTTTCTAGGTCCTCTAGGGGCTTCTGAAGGGTGTGAAGAGACACACATACCTTAGGAATATAAATACTTAGACTAATTTTTGTAAATAATAAAATCTTTCATCATTTTAAGTTGATACCGATTTTGGCATGATTTCACCCGTTTGTTTCGTTTTATTGGTTTTGATGCGCGTTGCTTTTTACCTTTCAACTTAGCCATGTTCAATAAACACTCAACATTAATATAATATTTAAAAAAGTTTTAATAATTAGATTATTTTTAAATATAATATTGATAAAGGATTATTTTTTATATCTCGATTTTTCTCGCTAATTTATGATCTTACCTTTAACACCCGCCATTACCGGTTGAAAAACGCTGGTTTAGGTTACTTTCGGATAGACCGAACGAAAATTAAGACTCGTGTTTTACGCCCAAAATAAAATGATACAATTCCGTTCTCCCTAGTGTACGACGTGATGTATGCTATCAGACGACTGTCCCTAGTGTACGACGTGATGTATGCTATCAGACGACTGTCCCTAGTGTACGACGTGATGTATGCTATCAGACGACTGTCCCTAGTGTACGACGTGATGTATGCTATCAGACGACTGTCCCTAGTGTACGACGTGATGTATGCTATCAGACGACTGTCCCTAGTGTACGACGTGATGTATGCTATCAGACGACTGTCCCTAGTGTACGACGTGATGTATGCTATCAGACGACTGTCCCTAGTGTACGACGTGATGTATGCTATCAGACGACTGTCCCTAGTGTACGACGTGATGTATGCTATCAGACGACTGTCCCTAGTGTACGACGTGATGTATGCTATCAGACGACTGTCCCTAGTGTACGACGTGATGTATGCTATCAGACGACTGTCCCTAGTGTACGACGTGATGTATGCTATCAGACGACTGTCCCTAGTGTACGACGTGATGTATGCTATCAGACGACTGTCCCTAGTGTACGACGTGATGTATGCTATCAGACGACTGTCCCTAGTGTACGACGTGATGTATGCTATCAGACGACTGTCCCTAGTGTACGACGTGATGTGTGCTATCAGACGACTGTCCCTAGTGTACGACGTGATGTGTGCTATCAGACGACTGTCCCTAGTGTACGACGTGATGTGTGCTATCAGACGACTGTCCCTAGTGTACGACGTGATGTGTGCTATCAGACGACTGTCCCTAGTGTACGACGTGATGTGTGCTATCAGACGACTGTCCCTAGTGTACGACGTGATGTGTGCTATCAGACGACTGTCCCTAGTGTACGACGTGATGTGTGCTATCAGACGACTGTCCCTAGTGTACGACGTGATGTGTGCTATCAGACGACTGTCCCTAGTGTACGACGTGATGTGTGCTATCAGACGACTGTCCCTAGTGTACGACGTGATGTGTGCTATCAGACGACTGTCCCTAGTGTACGACGTGATGTGTGCTATCAGACGACTGTCCCTAGTGTACGACGTGATGTGTGCTATCAGACGACTGTCCCTAGTGTACGACGTGATGTGTGCTATCAGACGACTGTCCCTAGTGTACGACGTGATGTGTGCTATCAGACGACTGTCCCTAGTGTACGACGTGATGTGTGCTATCAGACGACTGTCCCTAGTGTACGACGTGATGTGTGCTATCAGACGACTGTCCCTAGTGTACGACGTGATGTGTGCTATCAGACGACTGTCCCTAGTGTACGACGTGATGTGTGCTATCAGACGACTGTCCCTAGTGTACGACGTGATGTGTGCTATCAGACGACTGTCCCTAGTGTACGACGTGATGTGTGCTATCAGACGACTGTCCCTAGTGTACGACGTGATGTGTGCTATCAGACGACTGTCCCTAGTGTACGACGTGATGTGTGCTATCAGACGACTGTCCCTAGTGTACGACGTGATGTGTGCTATCAGACGACTGTCCCTAGTGTACGACGTGATGTGTGCTATCAGACGACTGTCCCTAGTGTACGACGTGATGTGTGCTATCAGACGACTGTCCCTAGTGTACGACGTGATGTATGCTATCAGACGACTGTCCCTAGTGTACGACGTGATGTATGCTATCAGACGACTGTGCCTAGTGTACGACGTGATGTATGCTATCAGACGACTGTCCCTAGTGTACAACGTGATGTTTGCTATCAGAGACTGTCCCTAGTGTACAACGTGATGTATGCTACCAGACGACTGTCCCTATTGTACAACGTGATATGTGCTATCAGAGACTGTTCCTAGTGTACGACGTGATGTGTGCTCTCAGACGACTGTCCCTAGTGTACAACGTGATGTGTGCTATCAGATGACTGTCCCTAGTGTACAACGTGATGTGTGCTATCAGATGACTGTCCCAAGTGTACAACGTGGTGTGTGTTGTGTTCCAGGCCACGGCGCCGCAGTGGCAGTGGTGTAGTCGTGGTGGACACGGAGGCGGATGACCAGCAGTTACAGCAACAGGACCATGTGAAGCATAGGACGCCGGAGGAGGAAGATGCCTACAGTGCCATGATGATGATGATGAGCCTGGACAACGGCCCTCACAGGGAGATGGCAGTGGACGTTCCAGACACGTTCATTGCTCGCAGCAAGACACCACCGCGGTACCCTCCACCCCGGCCGCAGGCACGGATACAGGTGGGACTCACTTTACTCACACACGTCTTGTTAAGTACCTTTTGTATAGAGTTAAATTTGCCACTTTAAAATATATTCCCGTTCTCTTGATAATAATAAATATAAATAATACAGTATAGTTTAGAAACTTAAATACCCAGGGTAGCTTTCCCAAACACAAAAAATTGATTTGTTTGAAAATTACTTTAACTATTTTGATTGCATTCATTAGCAGAGTGTAGTGTAAAAAGTTATAGTTTAAAAGTACAAAATATACCTATATACGTATAGTCCAATTTTTATAGGAAGATTCTTATGTGAAAGCTAGAGAAGTTACTAGAAAGATAGCGTATGCCCTCGTAGAACAGTACAGCACCTCTTTCACTCTTTATATTGTCCCATTTCATTTTTTCCTGTTTAAAAGGGTTTGTTACCCAATCATGCACCCTTTGATTAAAAATACTCATGTCGGTGGTTTTGACCTAGGTGGGTATTGCCACTTTTCAGGGTGAGTAGGCTACGCACCTCTCCATTAAAAAAAACCTTGTGTCAAGTGTTTGTGATTTTTTATGGAGGGTATGCCCCATTGGTATGAATCTGAGGGAGGACGTTGGTGTGGGATCTTGTTGACACATTTTTTTAATGTGACACCGGTGTATCATTTTATTGGTTGGTGGCCACGACCCTTGGGGAGCTTGGCCGGGATCCTCCCTATGGAAGTTACACATAGACTGAACGATATCTGGTCAGTCCCTTTACCCAGATTGCCAAAACACTGATGACGTCAGAAGCTATTTTGGGAGTCAAACTCAACCTATCGATACAGGAGTAGACCAAGGGTGATGCTGCAACTAGTACAGGTGCCAAAGGTATTTTCGTTTGCAAAATATAAGGACCGCGAACTCTTTTGTGGTACGCGTGTCTGCGACGTTAAGATGCGGAGAAATGCATGTTACCGTGCGTACGTGTGCTCCATTCCCCCTCCACCCGTTCAAGGCCGCAGCCCTCGTGTCCCTTAAGTTGGCGTTGACGTTAGTCGTGAATCAGCATTGTAAACTGCTACTAAGGTTAGTTTGTGATCTAGTTATTTTATTATTTACACATTAGATAAGTACTTTCGTAAAAAAAGAAGTCAGTTCAAGTCGTTAATTTAAAGAAACCCTATGTACGTGCGTGTTTGTTTTGTGGTAGATCAGGGCAGTCAATGAAGGAACTAAAGGTACAGCCATTGTTTACTATAAAACATGCAGCAGAGAGGCGTAAAGTTGAAGTAACTGCAAAGATCAATAACCTATACAATCCGGAATACAGAGTCCAATGTTTTTCTTGGCATAGAAAAAAGTGTATGGCGAGTTACGTAAGTGAGGAAAAAGTTCGGGGTCAAGAAATAGCATTATTCAAAAAAGAAAAGAGTTCTAGTTTCAGTGTTGTATCTACCGAAAATGTTCACTCTTCTCTGAGGAACAATGAAGTGTCTTCACAGGTATTGAAATGTTTAATATGTAGTCAACAAACAAAAAACAAAAACTTTTTCTGTGTTCTGAACTTTCTGCGGCACAAAATATTTTCAATACTGGACACGTTAAGCAAGATAGCGTTTTTGCAGCAAACACCCCCAGACTTGTTTGCTATAGAAGTTACCATAAAACTTGCTATCGAGAGAATATAAGATCACCGAGATCCTCTGAGAACAAACCGGGCCGACCTTCGTCTAAAATACCCCAAGAAATACTAGGGAATGCTTTTGAAAAACAAATGGATGAAATAAAATATACATTTAATACTTGCTCTTTTGAATTATCGTTTTTGGCGATACGGATGGCTGAGCTCCCTAATATAGATGATGCAGTTATAGAAAATTGAATGATTATAACACTTCTTATTGATAAGTACGGGGGAAAAGTATTATTCACCTATCCGTGTGAAAGGTCTTCTATGATGCTCTTGTGCAACATAGCTATTAGTGAAGTAATATAATGTGTCCGTCATTTAGATTTTGATAAAATCACAATGCAAAAGTGTGCGAAACAACTGGGAAAGGAAACAATAACTACTGCACATCTAATTGACGGTTACTTGTCTGACGAAACACTAGTAGAGAGTGCATTAAATAAAATCGTTTTGCCACCGATTTGGATCAATTTCATGCAAACGTTATTCAGTGCCAAGAACAATAAGTTAGAAGAAAGAGCTCTCCTGCGGGAAAAAGCAGTATTCTGTGATATTTTTTTTACACTATAACTGAAAAAAAAAGACACCTTACCCTTGCTGAATCCTGTCACCACCTGCGTCGATTAAAACATTAGATAATAATTTTAAATAAATTAAGTCATTGTATTTGCTTTATAGCATTAAATAATCTTGACACCAAAGTAATCATGTCTATTTTGTGTGAGGATGTAGATACAAAGATGTTTTTACACGGAGACATCGACAATGACGATTTCAATGAAGCAAGTTTTAAGTGGAAAAGATTATACTCATGTAACAGCGATGGTTGTTCATTCAGGCGGCACATTCAGAATCCACTTCATAAAATTAGAGTTTTTCTAAAGTTGATGTAGTTCTAACTGCCGTACATTGGCATGTGGTTGTAATAAATTGGCTTTGACATGTATTTCATTGTTTAAATGTGTAAGCAGTGATTATAAACATTTGGAACGAAATATTTGAAACAATTTGAACACTGGCTTGTTTAGTTCTCACATAAGTTTATATTTTTTTAATAAATATATATTTATTGTACTTATTGTTATTTAATTTATTCACCTATAGATACAACCTACACTGTTAGTTATCGGACCATAATATTACATGGCAACATCGATATTATTGAACTCTGTGACCTCTAAAATCTAAATCAAAAGTCAGAATGTGGTCTTCATATTTTGCATACGGATCTCCTTTGGACATGGCAGGGCTGATGACATAAGAATATATTCCTGGACTCACTCCTGACGCCAGATTGGCGGAATGACAAGTCGAGACATGAATAGGTCAAGGGCTATGGAGATAAAATAAGTGGTCTTTGCGTGTTTTGCGCTGATTAGATCCAGGTTTCTTTTATGATTTTTTACCATAGGTTGCTCGAGATACATGACATGTATGGTCTCTTAAAATATTAGTGTATCACATACATCCATAACGAGTGTGTCGAGCAAATCTTTGCAATATCAGGCGACGGGGGTCGGCCACATACCCCTTTGGTTGATAGCAACGTCGATTAAATCCCACAACTCGCAGCTAAGTGTCCAGGTCAATGTGAGATAGGTTACCCATTTGAGTCCGGTGTCATGTTTCTCACTAATGACTATACGATCACCACACATGCGTCTCATAGAGGTTTTATGATTAGTCAAACTTATCTTCTGAGCAGGCTGTGTGTTTTTGAAAAACTTTGATATGACCTACTTGTAGAGCTGCCCGGCTCCTCGCCATATTTCTAGCTGAACAAAGGGCGTAAAGTTTTTCTTAACATTCATGCCAACGATGGCTCGTTTGGCGTCGACCTCGGGCAGCGGTAAGAGCGTGCTGAAAATACTATTTATGTCGAGCTGTCTCGCCAGCTTTTCTATGACGGTGCAAACGTCTTCAGGTACATTTGGAGCATCGAGCTGTATGGGACAGAACCTTGGACTCTTAGGAATATGGAAAGGAAATACTTGGATAGCTTTGAAATGTGGTGCTGGAGAAGATTTGAGATCAGGTGGAGATACAGGGTGACAAATGAAGAAGTCTTACGAAGATTGAGTGAGAAGAGAACCATTTTGTATGTGATTCTTCGGTACAAATCAAACTGGATCAGACACATCCTTAGGAGAAACTGTCTTCTGCACCACTTTATAGAAGAAAAGATTGAGGGAAAGAGGCGCTTAGGAAGATGGAGGATTCAAATATTGGAAGATTTGAAGGAAATAAGAAAATTCTTGGAGCTGAATGAGGAGGTAGAGTACAAGGTGCATTGGCGGTCTAATGTTCAATGACAAAAGGAATGGCCCTTTCATAAGACAGAACACTTAATAATGCTTCACTGCAAGAAACTTTGTATCGTTGGCTTTAATTTATCATATTTGTAAAAATCACTTCAGTATATAAACTGATTTAGTGAATATGTTAGCTCTTAGTGATCCTCATTCTTGGCATGTCGACCAAGAATAAGACTTTTATTTTTTATTTTAATCCGATATATTGCCTTGAGGGCCGCCGGGTATTTCGTGACACTTGACGTAACAGCGGGAGAAACGGTGACCTGGAAATACCGGGCCGTTAAACACACTCATACAAAATAGTAAAATTATATAAGGCGTCGCTTGAGGGAAAATATCCTCACGCCACGGCATTTCTTTTGGGAATTACAGCTCTGAAGCTTTAAAACCACCTAAATAATCTCAGAGTTTTGTAACGCTAGTAAAACATCGGTTAAAACCTCTATTTGCATTAAGTGAAGGAAATTTAAATACTTAACTAATTTTTCACCTAAATATTTAGACAAAATTGAGAGATGCATTTTTTCAATATTAAAAACAATTAGTGTCTTTATATACCATTCTGCTAAAATGGTTCTACAAGGCTTGTTTTATACCACATTTACACAGGGACACATACATAAAACATTAAATACTTATAAGAATGTTGACGATTAGTAGCTTAGGATCTTTCGAAAATATGTGATCAATGTACTAAAAGGAAAAATTTCTATTTATAAAAAAAATTGTAAAAAGTTTAAGCCGGATATTTTTTTTAAATTTATTTTGTGCATAAGGTTTTGTTAACACCGATTTTTACTACCTTTCGTGTTATATTATGTTTATGCTAGACATGAGGAAAGTTGAACTTGGAGGAAGTATATCAGCATTTGCGGGGAGAGAGGGTGAAAAAACAACTAGGCAAAACCTCTCTCAGTAAGTACGCAAATAAAATAGGTTAAATACCACTGGCTTAGAGGACTCTAGTTTGATTCTGACTTATGTTTAAAAGAGTTACGTGGACGTGCCTCTTTAACAAGGTATTCCTAAAACTAGGTGATTTGTGTGAAGCCTGAATCTCGTAACACAAATAAAAAAAATTAAACTTTATAGAAATAAGAGGTTTTAGTTGAATGTGTGACTTAAAGAATTTTATGCCTGACAGGCATTGAGAACACACACAATTATAATTTTTACTTCAAAATCACAAAAGTTTAAATTCATAAACAGGTCAGTCAACCAATCGGGAAGTATTTTTATATGTTTGTGGTCTGCTGACATATGCATTTGTAATACGTGAAAATGAAACACGATTATGCAAGTAACGTGTTTGCTGTGAAGGAGGAGACATTCACTCAAATTATTATTATTATTATTATTATTAGTAGTAGTACCGCGTCTTACTACCCGTTCGGGTTATACGCACTTACGCTAATGTGTAATGGTAGGGTGATTGTGAGATGAAATGGAGGACCTACAGTTTAACGGGGAATCCGAACCACGGTAGAGGCCTGGCATTCCTCACATTCACAAGTTGTGATTAATATACGTCTTGTCAGAGGTGAAGGAAGGGTTTGGCAATCAGATAAATCTGTGCCGGGACCGAGGATTGAACCCCGGACCCCCAGCACAGAAGTCTGACACCTTACCCCTAGACCACCAGGTCACCTCTGAAATTATTAAATAACTAATGTGAAAAACTAGTTTTTCTTTGTGTTGCCTCTTACAATCATTTAAGGTATAGCCTGTGTACTAACTACGCTGATGTGTTAGAGATTATTTATGTTGAATTAAGATCAAATGTATCCGAATTTGCGTGGAGGGAGAGTGGGAAATAATTTAGGAAAAACCACCCTCAGGCCTCAGTACACCCGACCGGGATTGAATCCCGATCTACCCGTCTTTGACAGTCTAGTCTATTCAGAGATTAACACCTTATACCATGTGGCCACCGAAGTGGGTAATCTAGTAACATAGTACAAAATACACCACTAGATGTAACTATTGTATTTTTTATATCCTTACATAAGTCAGTAGCGTTATCTGCCTACTGAGATAAGGGTTCGGGGCTTGATTCCCAGCATGCCCGAAAAATTGATAATTGGTGAAATAATATGATGAATTAACGGCTTAAGGCCGGATGTTGGGTCTGTTTTAGATCTAAGTTGGTTGATATAATCAGTCGGTTCATAAATTGCACGTTAAATAACTATATGTGTAGTCTATCCTTGCATTTCATTGATGAACGCTTATATTTTTTTAAAGTCATAGAAAGGTTTTGTGTAAATACCAATATATTAACATCCCAACATACCAATTTTGTCAACATTATCTGTAGCTTAGAGGTGTTTAAATGGTTACACTCTCTTTAAGTGTAATTAGTTTTAAATCAGGGCTGATAAAACTTTATGTAAGCTTAGAAAGTTGTTATAGCCTAATTTTCAGAAGTAGACTGAGAATGCATGGACTAAGGAAGTAGCTCGTACTTTGTAGAAGTACCTCATTCAGCTTTTCTACATTACCAAACATTAGCTGTTATACATTGTACAAATTAACATACGAGAATACATTATATGTAACAATAATATTTCAGTTACCATTCAGGACTGTTGGTATCCGTCCTAATGTTTTAATATACCGGGTGTTCATTTGAAAACTTTCCACCAAAATATTTCGAAAATAACGCATTGCAGAAAAAAATGTTTTAAACAAAAGTTGTTTGGTTCTGAGGAGGAAGTAAGGTGGTAAGGCTGGTATTACCTTGGGTGGTGCTTCTAAGGTGACGTTAAGGTCACTTTGAATTTCTTAAATGAGACGTGATCTACAGGAATATGTAATAAAAAATAGGAAGTCTCATTTAAAAAAAAATCAACGTGACCTTAACGTCACCTTATCAACGCCACCCAAGGTCATACCAGCTTTACCACCCTACTCCCCCCTCAGAACCAAATATTCTTTTAAAATAATTTTTTCCGCAATGCGTTATTTTGGAAATATTTTGGTGGAAAGTTTTCAAATAAACACCCGGTAAAAATGCTAAGAGCATCATAGTAGTGAAGGGTAAAAGGGGCGGAGGGGGGAAAACACGCCCATCCCCACCATAAATGTGTTCAAATATAAACACTCATTTAGGTGGGATAGAAGTGGATGCGAGAAAAAGCCAGCGTTTTTATGGCAAGACTTTTTTTTCTCTCTAAAATAAATAAAATATTGCTCCACTACAAACATAGAATTTAATTTTCTCCGCATGATGACCTCAGAATTGATTGAATATATTATGTCACTGGTATCATAGAATTTAATAACAACTTTTTCTTTTCATTTAAAAAGTTTCTCATCTAATGCCGCTATGTTCATGATGGATATTCTATAACTGTTGATATCACCATGTGAAGAAAATTAAACTCTTATGTTTGTACTGGAGCAATGTTTTATTTATTTTAGCCAAAAAAATGTTTTCCTATAAAAACTGTAAGAACACTGGCCTTTTCTCGCGTCTCCTTCCATCCCACCTTAATACCGTAAAATAAAATGATAAGGCTTATACGGTACAACGCATAATTTTAACTTATTTATCTGAATTATAGAATTCCGCTATCATAATTATTCGTAGCATTCAATTGGTATATGTATATATTCTATTATAGTAAAATAAAATCTGTCGCCAACCCCCCCCCC
>CABFWB010002130.1:95693-114517 GCA_902151455.1 Timema bartmani
ATTATTATTATTATTATTATTATTATTTATGGTTAAGTAAGAGAGTGTTTCACTTATTTCTTTTTCTAAACGTGTAAGAGTACTCGGTAGAGTTTCGATATAATCTAGTTGTAGATGGCGCCGTGTGTGACGTCACTTTGGACCATATCCTGCGACTTTACACGTGTGAAGCGCAAACAGCTGTAAAGATAGGCAAGCTTTATTGGCTTGCCGAGGTTGGAGTGAATACACTCGCGTGACAGAAATACTGTACCCTGGCAGGTGGGTTGTTGGGTTTGATCAGCCCAGGTTTGATATATGTAGAGATTCGCACCATTGGCCACAAGGTCTAAGGTGTCAGACTAACAATATACTGGATTGATGATGACGGAAAGGTCCAGGTTTGAATCCCGGTAGGGTATACTGTGGCGTCATTTTAAAAATGTGAATTTTCCTTGTTTTTTTCTCATCGCAGATTCATGATAGTGCGGTTATACTTTTACTAAATAACTTTCCTTCTTTTATCGATTAAATGTATCCGTTTATCTCCTTGATATTAACTTTAAAAAAAAATCTGGTTTGAGTGTTGAAACGGTTTAATATTTGAATCGGTTTTGATTCTCTTTAATTATATGGGGTTGTATTTATACAAAATTTGGATTAGGATAAGGCAATATTATTTGTTAAGTGATTAAAAAAGTAGGCTAATTAAACATTTTCTTGACTTCACTTGCCCCATAGGACGTGAAATTGATGTGAATATATAGGTGTAAAACTTCGAATGTTCTTAGATCAAACATGCACTGGTGGGCACGCAGTCAAAGACGCCAGTATTATATTTTATAGGAGATAGGTGTTCTAATCCTGGGACAGGTGTACTGTCTTATTTTTTTCCAAAATGGTCTACCACTTTTCCTGTACTCAATTGTAGGCACATTCCATCTCATTTGTTCCTTCCTCATACCTACCTCTATGTGTAAACATTAGTAGACTGTACTTCTGATCAAAACATGATGGGGATAAAAAATTGTATCAAAACGGGCAGCTGGAAACAGGTGGTCTAAGACAGTGGCATTAACCATTTTTGTTCACGTACCCCCAAATATAATTTCTCTTCAACTTTATACCTCCAAAATTGTTGGTGCTTAGTACAAGCTATACATTTTGTATAATATACATCTTAAATAAATAAAAATAAACCCGTTAAGGATTAGATTATATCGGGTGGTACACCAACAAAAAAGGTTGAAGAAAACCACTAATCTAATTACATCCAAAATAATATGTCTTCACAAACACCTGGTATAAGGAAGGCATCACTCTCGCAAGAGACTTGACCGCTGATGATGACGGGATCGGTGTTCGAATCTCTATCGGATGAACTGAGGGTGTTTTTCCCTAAATAGCTTGTCTTCGTGCAAATGCCGGTACACTTACTCTCAATTTAACCTTCCTCACGCTTAACCCTGACGGGTAGTAAGACGCGATGAGAGAAACAGTAGGGACTTGTGATGATGACTGTACATTCTGCGCCTCGTTGTAGCGGAGGATGACAACATCTCATTTCCTCTCCCTCCCAACCCTCATGCTCAGGTAATATTGTAATAAACTGGCAGGTTCCCCAAGTCCTGGCGGAAACACGGAGATACCAACCCTCTCAGCTGGCAGAGATTTACTACAGATTTGCTGGGAAGAGCAGTAACTGACAGTTACACAAGTTATATTCCATTCACGGTAGGAATTACTCTCTGAAAGGTCTTTTTTCCTACCAAAATCCTACTATATAATAGCTTTCTGGATAAAGAAAAAGGCCTTTCAGAAAACAATTCCTACGGTGAACAGACTTTACTCAAACTATGTTCATATATTCACATCAAGTCATACGCACTATAGTCCGGTCTTCGAAAAAAGAGAATTTTATCAAATTCATATTTTTTCTGCGGCCAACATTGATAACATTTAATTATTTTATTAGTTTTATTTTATGGGCACTAAGGCGATCGCCTTGGTCAGCGAGACAGTATAGCTCTCAAATATCTTAAAGACCTTTTTTCATCAAGCGTAGTGTCTCAGCTCCACAAATATGCTTACAAAGATGTTGAACATGAACTAATGTTCATTCTCACACATTATTTCTATTACTAAAACTCAAGGTTGTTAAGGATTAACTAAGAGCCCTGTTGGCATCTTTTATTACTTTGGCGTGAACCTTATTTTGAAATAACACAGCGTATAAATAAATATTGCGTTAGAGCTGAACGTCTGCGCACCAATTTTCGATTACCTAGGCGGCCACCTTAGCTAGCTATCAAAAGCGACGTGTGGACACTTGAAAGTAAACTTAATAACTTTTGTAGCTATCAAATAAGATTTTCTTTAAAAATTGGACTGTATCTCATTTTAAATAAATATTATCAATAACTATAAAATAATAAAATTCAATACAATACATCATTGTTGACAGCAAATAAATATTTTGGTATCCTCTAAAAATGTATTCTTGAGAAGATTATACTATAGCTGTTTTTCCCCCGTATATAGGCCCTACATTTGACACAAGGGCCTCTTAACGATCTAACGCAGTTCTGGGGGTAGGATCGTTGTGGCGTTATTGAATTATCTGCTGTTCCTGGAGACTTGATCAGTTTAAATCTCGTTAGGATTGAAGTTTTTTAGTTCTAGCACTGCGAAATCCGGTTGAAAATTATCGACTCTTTAAGTTCGTTCCTAGGCCTGTTAAATATACGCTACTAATAAAATTATTTATTTAGACAGAAATGACGAAGGTAAAGTTTATTTACACCGTGATGGGGCTATCCACATTTCACCAATGGAGTTGGCAAAACAAAAGTAGAAAATAGAGGAAACCCACGCGAATTCACGCCGAGTGAAAATGTAAAGCCATTTAGGAAAGATTACTGTCAGTATTCCCAGCTAGGATGGGAACTCAAACCTCGAACCTCGAGCCCCGTCAGCTGCAAAATGGTGTATACGACCTTTGACGTTTAGTTCTTTCACCCACCGAAGTAGGTAAAAGGATTGCTAAAAATACTCACCTGTAAATAGAAAATGAAAAAAAAAAAAATGTTGGAAAAGTTAAGCTCTAATACACCTGTCAAGAAAAAATAAAATTGTTTATAGCCTCTTGACATTCTTTCACACCACATGTCAATTCTCGAACCATGAACTCCGAGAGGGGGAGGGGGTATGTTAGATAATATTTTGATACTACTACTAATTAGATAGTTAAAATGGCAGTCAAATTTAGATCTAGAAAATCATTTAACAAAATGATAATTGAGTCATTAATTTTATTAATACAATGTATTAACAAACTTTAGAATGTAAATTTTATGTTTTCATAAAAGGTATTATTCCAAATATACACACCATTATTGGAGTGGTTCAAGACAACGTATTTATTAATTAAGTGATGAAGGATATTCCTTGAAGGAATGTGCGATATTAAGAAGAAACTGACTGTACCGACCATTCCCCAAATTCCTGAATGTCTGCTAGGGCAGGTATGGCTCCTGGACAGCCATCAAGTGCATTCCAAGCGAGCATTAGTGGAGCCATTGTTTCCAGGCAATATCTCTCTGCCTCGCCACCGACAAGACCTTTGTATCTGTGTTGACTCCTCTGATAGCTTTCCAGCTAGTTATCCTACTATACCTTACTCTCGATGCTCTGAAACAACTGTATTTCTCGATGGTTTTGTTCTAACTTGTCCTCTGCTCGGATACAACTTCAGTTGTATCACTCTATAATCTTGCTCCAACTTGCCCTTTCTGCTCTGGAAACCTTCAGTTGTATCCCTTGATAATCTTTCTCTAACTTGCCCTCTTTGCTTTGATACATCTTCAGTTGCTTCTCTCGATAATCTTTCTCTAACTTGCCCTCTTTGCTTTGATACATCTTCAGTTGCTTCTCTCGATAATCTTTCTCTAACTTGCCCTCTTTGCTTTAATACATCTTCAGTTGCTTCTCTCGATAATCTTTCTCTAACTGGCCCTCTTTGCTCTGATAGTTTTCTCTCTAACTGGTCTTCTTTCCACAAAAAAAAAAAGCCAAACTCTCATCTTTAGGTGAATGATCGTGGTCAATTAACTGGAAGTCGAGGTGAGAGCTATTTATTTAAAATTCATCACACTTATGTTATTTCTTTAGAAAAAGAACTTATGTATT
Organism: Timema bartmani; assembly: GCA_902151455.1. NCBI lineage: Eukaryota > Metazoa > Arthropoda > Insecta > Phasmatodea > Timematidae > Timema > Timema bartmani. The sequence continues at coordinate 99,861 of CABFWB010002130.1, forward strand.
TGACAAATGTATACATTGGAGTTCATTAAATCATGTATTTAAAAAACATTAGTATTTTTGACAGGCGGAAAACAACAAATTACGGTTTTTCATAGCAATACAGTACAATTATACTATAAGCGTCCAGCATACGTTCTTATACTACTCTTAACTCTTTTACGCCTTAAGCACTTATACCTTAAATACTTACTTACAATATGCTTAAAAGTGTGGTCATGTAAATAAGTTGCTATGATATTCGATATGTAAGGCGTAAACTATCCGCACAAAGGATCATTTGGTCTAAAACGCCCCTTATCTCCACCCCTTGGGATAAACCTTTAAATCGACCTCGTTTTTAAACAAGTGGTGGGTCGAATCTACGATTCCTATATTCTAATCTCCCTTTTACCTGAGAATTCAAAATCTAGATTTCAAAACCTAGTCTAGAAAACATGATAAGCAGGAGATATTGGCGTGATTTTTTTATTTCTTTGATTCAGATTGTTAGAATTCTTTTTTAGCACTGCGTCCTACTACACGTTTGGGTTTTACGCTTATATACTAATTACGCTAATGGTTTTAGGGATAAGGAAGACTATATTATAGGAACTATACCCGCATTTGCTTGGAGGGAGAGTGAAAAACATTTTTTTTTAAACACCCTCAGTACACCCTCAGTACACCCGACCGAGATTCAAACATAGATCCCCTCATCATCGGTAGTCTAGCCTACTGCGAGAGCATTGCCTTAGACCATGCGGCCACCGAAGTGGGTTCCAATTAATTATCTCATTTACTATCGCTAATAGAGATTGTAACTAATTGTTAACATTTTTTTGTTACAATTTAAATTCACATTCACTTGATGGTTTGCTATTTGGTTGTTGGGGCTTGTTTTATAATTATTTTTATCGAGACCATTAGCAAGCAACATAATAGCCTTGGAATAAATTACTATTCAAAATTAAATGTGTACGGTGTATGTACCGTATGCAACTATGTAAACTCTCTACACAAGGCTGTAGCCAGACAACAATATCAGAGGTCTGGGGGGCACAACCCCCTAACTGCCACAGTTCAAGAAAGATTTTGAAAATTGAATTAGGTACTCTTGATGCTATCTGGAGTCTATTTTTATATTAATTAATTAATGGCAGGGATTAAATACTTAAAGTGCCATAATATTTTTTAACATTTAGAATCTTAGATAGCATAATCCTCCCTCCAAGCTCTAAGAATTGACACCAAGCACTTCTTAAATAATGAAATAAGTGTTGGCAAATGTAAAAGGGCTGGGGCGGTGGTGGAGGGGGGAGGAGTACTGCCCCATGAAATTAATTTTTCCCCCTGGAATAAATTTGCCTCCCTCTAGATTTATTTCTTCCCACTCTTATATTTTGAAATATGGTACGAGTAAAAAAACTTCAAATAGCTTCTAAGGAATCGAATTAAAAATATATCAAGCAAGGGCCCTTCTGAATATTTTATAGGGGCATCAACATAAAAAAAAATAATTCAAGCGAGGGCCTCTCCAATAGGCATTCATTTGTCAACGTTTACCTGAGGAGGGCCACTTGCTACGTCTTTGACTCTACAGGTCTCAAATTGCAATCAATCGAGCCCAATATTTATGTAATCGCTTTGTCTATTATCAGAATAAAACCTTATTAAAATTGATCTTAACTGGGTAACCTGAAGTAAGATTTTTCTTCAAAAATGTGGTTCTAGACCAAAAAAAAAAGAGTGTGCACTTTTGTTTCTCTGCCAAGTATTTTAAACGTATTAGTGATAAAGAATATATATATATACACACCAAGGTGAGTGTGAAACTGCTTCCTTCTTTCACGTAAACGACACCCCATTATCATGAAACTGAAGCTTAGCATGCAAACTGCTCAAAACGACACCACCACCTTGGGAAGTGTACGCTGCAATCTGAACATATTCTGAATACTTGGGTATCTCTTGTGACATGACCCAGCCATTATTATTGATTACACAACAGCTCTTGTTGGTAAACATTCCATAAGGTATTATCTAAACTTGCATGGATTCGCTCGTCTTCTTTTATTTTTAGTCCTTCGTGTCATGCTATTGGTTCGATTAGAGACAAGATTACTATCAAATCAGAACACATATCAAAGTGCGATTTTATATATTCTTCATGTAACAGGAAAAATTGAGATAAATTAAATCTTTTTATAATTTTATAATAATCGTTTACAAATCTTAATATATCTTTTTTTGAATAAGGTAAACTCGTCTCAATTCTACAGTATTTTAAAACATAATACAGACAAGTGTGTGGAAAGCTAATTTTTTCCAGGGGAGTTAGTCCGCTAGAACATGTTACTATACCTTTAGCATATAAACTTTTGTATACGTATATATGGACCCCCCCCTCCTATAGGGTACATCAAACTCCAGGGAGGTCCTGACCACCCTATGGGGTACATCAAACTACAGGTAGCTCCTGACCACCCTATGTGGTACATAAAATTCCAGGGAGGTCTTGACCAACCTATGGGGTGCATCAAACTCCCGGGAGGTCTTGACCACCCTATGGGGTACATCAAACTCCAGGGAGGTCCTGACCACCCTATGGGGTGCATCAAACTCCAGGGAGGTCCTCACCACCCTATGGGGTACATCAAACTCCAGGGAGGTCCTGACCACCCTATGGGGTGCAATCAAACTCCAGGGAGGTCTTGACCACCCTATAGGGTACATCAAACGCCAGGGAAGTCCTGACCACCCTCGACTTTAGGCCTTTCTTCACTCTTGCTATTCATAATGTAAAACAACACTTCTACGATATACATTTTAAACAATATCATGGAGAAATTTTAGGAAAAGTCTAATTTTCAAAAATTAATAATTTGTAAACTACTACTATGTGAATTTTCTGCCAAAAAATAGGTATAGACTTACAGTATTATTGGTCATGTAAAATACACCCTAGATATCCATTTTAAACAAAATTGTTAGAGCCATTTTCAAAACATTTTTCAAAATTATTCATCAATATACAACCCTTATTTTAATGGATAAAATTAACTATAAAAAAAACAGCTATAGGTAATACCATATAATGCCTAAATATAAAGTTTGAACCAAATCAATCAAATCATTCTTAGACAAATCGAGGGACACATAGAATTTCCAGTTCCAGTTTTTTTGGGTTCACAGGCACAATAAATGTCAATATTACTTATAAGTCAGTACAATATATTCACTGTCACAAACAATAGTCAATAATGGTTCCCCCACGTGGTTCATTTACGACCTGAAACTCAATTACTTAAACTCCATTCACGGTAGGAATTACTCCCCGAAAGGTCTTTTTTCCTACCAATATTCTATTATATAATAGATTTCTGAAAGGGAAAAGGCCTTTCAGAGAACAATTCCTACGCTGAACAGACTTTAACTTCACTCTACCAAGCAATTGGTTTCCGGAATGGTTATGTTAATTTGGTAAGAATGATTTATAGATGGGAATTTTGAACTAAACACATCGAATCTGAATCTCATTAAGATTCAGATTTGGACTCGAAATCTCTAAAGTTCGCATAGGCTTAAATATTATATTGGCCACATGCCACTACTATTTTACCACTGATCCACTTCCAACACAACCTTTCACAACCTTGTATTAACTAGCAATACTGTTCACATTTTGTGTATGATTTCATACTTTTCATAGCTACAAAATAGTGTTTTGTTCAGGGGCGTCGCGCCAGTTTAATTTTCCTCACATGGTTACCTCAACAGATATTAAATATTTGTCAAGGATGTCCTGGAATTTAATGACGACTTTTTCTCTTCATTTAAAACGTTTCTCATCTTATGTCGCTATTCTCATGAGTCATGGTGACAGATATTCAAGAACTGTTGATATTACCATTTGAAGAAAATTAATCTCTATGTTCCTACTAAAAAAATATTTTATTGGTTTTGGCCCCAAAAAAATCTTTCTATAAAAACTGTAAAAACACTTACCTTTTCTCGCGTCTCCTAACCTCCCACCTTAAGAGTCAGAAAAATTAATATAAAACTAACAAAAAATTGTATTTAGATATTAAAAAAAAAATTGGTCGTGAAATTTCAGCTGTTTGGATGTAGTTTTATCAATAAATCTTCTAACAATGAACATTCTCCGCGAGAGAGAAAAAAAGTTTTATGAATTTATAGAGATTAACTTTGTGAGGGCTAGCAGTAGAAAGGTTGGTCGCAGTGATAATGTGCCTTTCTCTTAATTCGAGGAGATGGGGCTCAATCCCTGACCAAATGAAAAAGGGGTAGGTTTTATTTATTGAGTTGTTTTGTTCTGTGACGTGTCTGGTTTTTTAACTTGATCTGGTATTGTGACTTGTCTTGCTCTGTTACTAGTCTAATGTCTATGACTTGGCTTGTTCTGTGACGTGTCTGGTTTTGTGACGTGTCTTGCTCTGTGACTTGTCTTGTTCTGTGACGTGTCTGGTTTTGTGACGTGTCTTGCTCTGTGACTTGTCTTGTTCTGTGACGTGCCTGGTTGTGCCAACAGTCCCCACCTGTGAACGGGTCCGCAGTGAAGCCGGTGCCGCCCCCTAGAGACCACCTGAGGATAGAGAAGGATGGCAGGCTAGTGAACAGGGCGCCCGGACCCCAGGTGCCCGCGAGGTACGCCAACATCACCACCCTCAATAACAACAACACCGCTACCGACCAGAGCAGGGAGCCCACCAAGGAGCAGCTCGACAGCATCAGGAAGTTCCAGGTACAGTGGACGCCCCCCAACCGTTAAATATATATGTTACGGGTAAAGTCCGAACTTGGATAAAGTCAATATTATCCAGATAATGTTGACATCCAAAATACGTGGATAATGTTAAGTCACAGGTGACTGAATAATGTATTTTGAAGTTCATCCGGAAGATGTTGAAATTACTCATCCGCAATTGGATAATGTCAAATTCTAGGGTTGTAGTTAGGTTATGTTAGGTTAAGTTAGCTTAGGTGAGCTTAGTATAGGTTAGGTTGGTTTAAGTTAGTTTAAGTCGTGCTAGGCTAGTTTAGTGGAAAATAAAGCATCAAAATTAAGCATTTCGAGTGTTATTGTATTGCTACAATTCAATTTCAGGTTCCACATAAAAAAAGTTACAAAATATGATCTGTATTGAAATATGCTTAATTTTACAAATAGTATTCAACATTATCCAAGTCAGGCTGGCTATGTCGAGATCATCCGGATAGGGTCGAAAGTGAGATACTTTATTTTCTATTTTTGAATTTATCTGCTGCACTTTGATAATGTTGACATATCCTGGATAATATCTACATTACCTGAAACATAGATACAAACAATCATTTAACGCACTCCACCATATCCCAGAACCTGAGCCTGGTATTATTCATAAGTGTATATACATGCAAACGCTAGTGCATTTCCTCTTGCTAATCTCTGTTCTCTTAGTTTTAGTATTTAAGTTCGTGTGGGAAGCAATGGTGGTGGAACCCTATCTGTGTAGGGGAGGGAATGCAATAATAAAAAAATATATGGACTTATCCTTCACCCCTCCCCGATAAATGTTGGAAAATAGGATGTCCCTAAAAGTTATTTGGAGTGGTCACCCTCCCCAACTTTTGAAAGTTATATTATCTTTATAAGCTATTTTAAGTAGTTTTACTGAGAAATTATATGAAATTTGTAGGCTAGTTGGAGTAATCCTCCTTCAGGAAGTTTTTGAAAATTGAATGCTTCTAGATTGGTTTTAAGTAGTCCTCACCTTGAAGTAAAAAACCTAGATATTATCTAAAGTGGTCCTTCCCTAGTAATTTTTTGAAATTTGGATGCTCCTATTTAGAGTGATTTTCAACTTAATTTTTTCCAATAATTAGATTCCTCTAGAAGATATTTATAGTGGTCTTCACTGGCAAATTTTTGAAAATTGATTACATCTAGAAGTTATTTGGAGTTTGATTTAAGGCCATCTCTCGGCCTCATATCCGATAATCGATGGATTTAAAATATATCTTGGAGTGGAGATGTGGGGGGCAAATTAATTCCAGGGTGGAGGGGGCAAACCTTCCGGTGTTACTGGATGGAAGGGAATGTGAGGTTAGGTCCGTTTTGTGTTTTGTTTACTGTTTTTATAGCAAAAATTGTGTTGTTCAAAATAAATCAAATATTGGTCCAGTAGGTATGTTTAGTTTAATAATTACTATACTATGGTGCAGCTTGTAAGGCCATACTATCAAGGTTAGACTGCTACCTCTCAGGGTAAGCGGAGTTTACTGTAACGTGGGTGCACTACCGATCTGGGGTCGTGGACCTTTCACACGTCACTGTGTGAACCGCGAGTTCTTAATTGAGGTACGTTGCTGGTTAAACACAATTGAAAATGCACACGGATTATTCAAGGTTTTGATTACTAAAAGTAAAACATCACACACACCGATATAATTAAATTAACTACAATTAAACAAGTCACTGGATTAAACAATACGAGTAGTAATCAAGCATGTAAATAAAGAAATTAATAACCATCAAAAACATAGTAACATTTCAAATATTTATGACTATCACAAAAATGTTAAAATATTAACACAGTTCACAATAACAATCAATGTCTACGTCAGCCGTGTAGTTCACTTAAGTCGCCACTGGTCCTCAACCATAACAAAATGCGATTACCCGCGTTTCACGAACACCTAGACTCGCTTGTTTACGCTGATCCACTCGCTGGACATGCTGACCCACTCGCTGGAGACGCTAGTCAACACACTGGACACGCTAACCTACATACTGGACATGCTGGCCCACATACTGGACATGCTGGCCCACTCAATGGACACGCTGGCCTACATACTGGACGCACTGGTCCACTCATTGTACACGCTGGCCCACTCAATGGACACGCTGGCCTACACACTGGACACGCTGGTCCACTCATTGTACATGCTGGCCCACTCAATTGACACGCTGGCCTACATACTGGACGCGCTGGTCCACTCAATGGACACGCTGGCCTACATACTGGACGCGCTGGTCCACTCAATGGACACGTTACCCCACACACTCACTGATCACGCGACCAACTCTGGGGCACGCTAGCCTATACACGCCGGTCCACTCACTTGGCTAGTAGCCTTGACTCGGACTAGAGATCCTCAGGCTATCGCTGACCGTGTATATATAGAGGTCACAATTAAGAGTCTGAAATCCTCCATTTATAAAATACTGAGTTAGAATTAAATTAACCCAGACTCTTCCCTTTTCCTCCCCATGGCAGTAAGACTGACTGCATACCTGTTAAACAAAGAGGGAGATCGAGAGAACAGAGAGCGCAGTTAAGGAGAAGCGCGCCGGTCCCTCCATCAATACACTAATCTTGTTACAATACATACACTCTGTTATTGATACCCTAGTTGTAGAAATGTGTATTTTAGAGTTAAATTTTATTATTTTTTGTCATTTAGAATCTTTAGATCATATTTTCATATTTTGAGATATTTTTTAGTCATTTTATGACATTAATTTTGAATAATATCGAAGTTCGGTAAATTCTTAAATACTCAAACATAAGACTTTTCCCCACACAGCTGTCAAACTGACGGATCAGCCTCATTTGAAATTTGTCCTCTCTTTACTTTATAAGCCCGTCGACACGATATTAGTGGACTAACGCAAGTTTACTAGTGTTAACTGACTGACATGTAAGTTTTGTCAGTACGCATTTTTCACCTGTACAAGTATCCCTTTTTTAAAAAAATGGCTGAAAATAAACTGCTGCTCACTCGTGGGTCTATTTAAGCCACTACGTTAATCGAGGAGTTAGATAACACAGAAGGAAATGAAACCGCTGTAAACGGTTGGCTTAGGGCAGTGGTTATCTAAAGTTGTGCTACGAAATTCACAAGGTGTGCCGCAAAATTCTGGACGTTAATTGTTGATAAAAACATGTTTAGTAGTTCAATTCACTATAATTTTTTTAAAGAAATAAGAGAAACTTTTTTGAAATCCTTAGTATATTTATTTTCCAAAGGATTTAATTATTTACAATCAAAGAGTTGAGTGACGCACGCATTTCCTGTTCAAACTGAGATTAGTCTCTCTGCGCATGCGTATAGCCAAGTCTCCCGTGTGTCGGCAACTTCTATATTGAGTGTGCCGCGAGGACTCGTAACAAATAATAGTGTGCCGTGAACAAAAAAATGTTTGAGAACCACTGGTTCAGCGTAAATAAATATGTGGCCTAATGTAATGCACTATGGTGTTCAAATACAAAGGAACAGGGAAGTAAAGATAGAGAAAAATATACGTTTGGACAATATCTCCATCTCACAAGGAGGTTATATTTAGACAAATGAAAAAAAAAAGTAAATTCTTAAAAGGTTTGGTGTGTGTATTGTGTTGAGTTTGATCTTGACCTCGCGGAGTATGTAGGGACCATTGTGGGTGTACAGTTGTCGGCCCTGTGGAAAGAAGCCCCACGATGTCTTCCCCCCCTCCCCACTCCTAGCTACCCACTGGACAGTGTTGCTAGTGACGTGACCAGGTGAGAACATGATGTACTGCGTGCTGCCTAGAGTGCACAGGTCGTACTCCTTCAGCCAGAGTGTGAGTCACTTGCTAACATACAGTAGCCCCATGGCTTCTTTGGTGCTGACTGACAGCTCACAGCTGACTTCTGACAGTCAACATTCAGGTATATACCTAAATTTTGACTGTCAGAAGTGAAAGCTGCTAAATACATGTTTTTTGCAGATCATATGGTTTGGCGAAGGGATACATAATTTGGTCTGGTATCTTTTCAAAGCTGTCACCTGTCAGCTGTGAGCTGTCAGTCAGCACCAAAGAAGTCATGGGGCTACTATAGATATTTGGAGTACATAGAGCTTAAACATTGGGTGGTTTGTATGTTTAGTAATAGGCTTGCTTGAATTAAGTTTTCAAAATACTTCGTTTTTGTTTCCAATTAGCGAAAATAGTTAAACCTTAGTTAACAATTGGGACAAATATAATATGGCTTTAAATTGATTAAACACACTGGGAAAAAAAGTAGTCTAACGTCGTCGATAGCACCACGTTGTTACTAAAATATCTACGACCACTTCACCCGGCATCGAACAAGAAGCCCTACTCAACATTTGTTCAGTGAGCACGTGTGTAGCATGCACCACTGGATACGCGATCTAAGTGTCACGGTCGTTTAGTCTGGGTTCCCGGTGATGTTGAGGTTGCAGCTGTACTGACGGTGATTTTCCTTATATAGTTTTTCCACTCTCCCCCCCACGCAAATGAAGGTACATTTGCTCTCGATTCTACCTTCCTTACCAGATCACTGTAACTAAACACATAAGTGTTTATCCACAACGGGTAATGAGACGCGTTGGGGGGAATAACACGTATACAAGATTGTCTGATAGAATGTAGGTTATATTTTTGTTCCCTCCTCCCCTTACCCCGTCCTTTTCCCATACCTTTCTAATGTCTTGAAGGTAGACTGTAGACACTCGGGGTTTGTTTACTTCTACCGGAAACTTGTCTTAGAGACCGACCTTGATTCTGTGACGCCCGGATTAATCAGGAGGGTAAAACTGGAAAACAAACTGAGGTTCTCCATTTTAAAAGTAACATTATTATACACTTATCTTTTTTTATAGTTGTGTAACACGTGAATGAGTTGCGTGGGCTATCTTTTGGAAGTGCTACTGCGTGGAAGGGGGACTGGAAAACCACATGGATAAATCTCATGTGGAAAGCCACCATCGTAGCACTAATCTGTGACTCGAGCCTCTACTTTCGTGTCGCTGGTAATCCATTGTACAACGAGACTGATTCCTCAGGCCGCGCGGCCACCGATGCGGCTCACAATTGGTTTACAATGCTATATATATATATATCCCTGGGAGTCACGTTAACAGGGCCTAGTATAGAGTTGTGGGAATGGTTGATTGGGAAGGGGGAGTTTGGGGCTAATTCTACCTTCTTCCCGTCTACCAGATTAGTTAGCATGCGGATATACCGGAAGGCTAGTAAGACATGGATCACGAAAATAAAAAGGCCAAATAAGATAATTAATATCTCAATTGACATCATATATGGCATATGACATCATATTGAGCTTTGGTTTATTTTATAACAATTTGTATTCATCCATGAATTTTGGCTTTTTCTGTTCCTTTTGGCAGGCAGTTTAGTTTCTGACAGCTGCATAGCAAACTAATTGTATGAAATTAAATACAGGCCTAGTAATTTTTACACTAGTCATATATGTTCCAATAGCTTGCCAATCAAAATACACTTTTTAAACTAATTCAATTAATATCCACTCAGTTAACCCTTTCCTTGATAGATTATATTATGGCCCAATATTATAAGCTGCTCCATAGTAGTAAAGAGCACGGTAAGATTGCTCTCTCTCAGAATAAACGGAGTGTGCATTACATTCTATCTTGATGTAGTACTACGGCAAAAACAACAACCAGACCTCGCACCGTTTATTTATAACCTTGTGAAAGGGAGCAATCCTAATTTTAGAGTGATGCACTTTTGACCATAGTCCTAGGTCAAACCTGAGATCCTTGTATCTGTGATCAGATGTGCTACAGACCTAAGTTAAGGGAAATACTTTACTTTACATCCATTACAGTTTCCAGCCTGTGGCCTGGGTCGGTTTTTTACTCAAGTCATATATTTTCCACTATCGACTTGCTAGGCATGTCGTAGCTTCATATGCCTTATAATCTAACTTAAGACCAGGACAGGCACAACATCCAGTCCCCGGTCGTTAAGTCATCAATATGAAAGAGTAAACCCACTTTTCACCAATGATACATTTTACGGCCATGCCGGAAATCAAATCCTGGACCCTTAGCTTAGTATGCAAACACGCTACCGACTGAGCTAAGAAGTAGATTATCTAAAGCTCGACCTCGCTGGTCTTGGGATAAAGTGTGCTCGCCTCAGGACCCAACTTTCGTGGACTCAAACCCAGCCGAGGTCGACAGGATCTTTCTTGAGCGATAAAAATCCGTAGCACAACTTCCTTCGGTGGGGGAGTAAAGCCGTCGATATATAAGAATAACTAATAGGGTCTGCACTAATTTATGTGTGGGTCCTGGTAAACACACCATTGAATGTTCCTCAGCTGGGTGGGTGGGCTCAGGGGTTGGTGCTACTGACTCCAACCAAAGTCAGGATTTGACTGTGTTGACCCTAGTGATGTGACCTGAAAAACTGGTAATAATTTCAAATTAACCTGCATTTATGTGAGATATATCCTGTAAATAAAGCAGCTAAATCACAAAAAAAAAGTCATCTCACTGTCATTATACAAGAAGCTATATATTTAAATATGTATTTTGGCAAATCTATTAAATGTAATATGTATAGTTTATCAAAATGTATATATTTTATATTGATAGAATCTTTCTTAGGAACTTTTATTGTCTGAACTCTACGAAAGTATTTCATCTAGAAATATAATATTTCTACCAATCGAATACAAATTAAATGTAAACTTTAAAGTTTCCAAATTTTTAGTGGATTCTCATACCTTGCTTGGAGGTCAAAAATTAATTTGATTTTCCCTCCAAAGCTGAATAGACAAAATTTGATACTAATGAAAAGAAAAAGAACATTCCATAGATGAAGATTTTTCTATCTGAAATAATTTTACTCCTAGCACTTAACTCAGTCCTACCGGGTCTAGGATTCTAATCCCATTTAGACCAAATTTAATTTAACTCTAGGTGTCACAAAAGGAAAGGATTTTAATGAAAATGGAGACTTCCACATCTTGAATAGAGAGAGTTCAATCAGCTCAACCCCTATCTCTCTATTTACTAACAGATTTTTTTTAACTTGGTAATTTTTATGGTTACCAATATCCCAATATAGTGAGTTATATAAGCGTATAGACCGAACGGGTTGTAAGACACCGTGCTTAAAAAAAGTTAGCTCACATCAAGGTACGTTAGTGTGACTTATTCTTCACAACGTCTAATATATTAATATTGCGTGTCTGGGTTACATCATTTATAGCCCAGTTGGTGGAAAGATTAGTCAGTACTAATGTACTAGAACCAGGCGACGCCCGAATGTACTAATCTTACATCCTTTCCGTGGAGATCCTTCCATGTCCTGATTAAATAAGGTGATGGTGATAGTATGAGGGTGTGGAAGCAGTGGAAACACTTAAACCTATCTTACCAAACCCTGGTGGCCATTTTCGGGGAAAAAACACCGAAGGTACCAGCCGGGAATCGAATCCGGTACCCCTAGACTCGTAGCAGAGTGCACTGACCACTACACCACGGGGCTGGTTTCAAAGTTCAACTACCTCAGCCGATTAAAAAAATAATTAGTATACGTATAAGGAGTGCCATAATTCAGAATCACATCAAACAGGAATAATTTTTAGTCTTTAAGATTGGGTGAAGGTCACGATATCTCCCAGAATCTCACTCCCCCTCTCCGCTCTTCTTGGGAGGTAATTTCCCCATCTGTTTTGTGTTGGTTGCTAGTGGAATACCACATAGAAATATGTCGTTAACGGCATTCGGGAGCATTGTTCTTGTGGCTCGCGCCTCTTGTGTTATCAACGAAAGACAAACCTCCAAGGCCACAGGTAGTATCAGCGTCATGTTATGGCAACAACTCCCTCCACCTCCTCCTCTCATGTCTGTAGGAATATAATATGGTAACACTCCGCGAGCAGCGTTATCGCGGTATAGTGTCGCGTGGCCAATCATAGTCATTGCGACATCCATTGTTGTTGTTTTTATCGTTGTCGTAGCTGCTACTTGGTTTGCCAGGTGTTTTAAAAAAAACCTGTTTCAGTGCGGTGCGGGACCCGGTGCTTTGCAGGTCGTGTTGCTAACAAAGTTTTGGTTTTGTTTCCTGGATTTACACGGGAATATACCTCCTCTTTCTTCATGTTGGCCTTGGAGCATCGCTCTCGGATATTCGAGGTAAAAGACGTACGTAATGGGGTTATCAAAGACTCGTAATTTACAAATTGGAATTTGCATTTAGCTTTTGGTACCGTAGTTCGAAAGTGAACTATTCTAGGACAAAACTTATATCATAAGAACAGTTTCATACAGATAAAATAACCTCTATCATACAATAAACAATTATTATTATATTGTTTTTTGGTAAAATGTTGATTTGTGACGATTTTTTGCGTTGCGTGGAAAACTGAGGCAAAACCGCGGATAGTAGTCCTGGCCGGGATTTCTGGTAATGTGGAGGTTTAGGGCCAGTTTCATAGTCAGATTTAGTACGCCTCAAGTGCGGCGCTATACTAAATACAAGACGTCACCTACCTGAAATTGAATGGAATGGGCCAGTTTCATATGTGAAACTGTCCCATTCCATTTTGGTCTAGGTAGGTGTCGTCCTGTATTTAGTATCGACTCGCACTTTAGGCGTACTAAATCTGACTATGAAACTGGCCCTTAGACTCGAATCTCGCCTGGGTGCGCTGGTGGGAACTTCCACATATGATTTTTCACTGTGGTTTTCTCATTTTCTCCCTTTGCAGATGCAGGTGTATTCTCTATAAATAGCCAGTCTAAGCCCTGCCTCTTGGTTTTAAGTTCCTGGTAACTTTGCTATCACACGTACTAATGAACAAATCACATTTAAATCGGTACTATTCTTTAAGGCGTAAGTAAACTATAATTTCGCATACGTAACAACATTGTACAGCGAGTTGATACTTTATCTTGGAATAAAGAGGGGTGGTGGGGGGTTTGGACGTTCTACGACATTTGTCTCAGTACTTGCTTCTCTGGTTCAGCTACTGTGGAGTAAATGATGGAGCTCTAGAGTCTAGACGACGAAGGGCCGGAGTGAGATACTACCAAGGTAAAGAGCAAGAATGGCAGTAAAATGTAGCCTGAACTAACAATATTGTCAGCTTTATCTGCATCTCTTTCTTATTCGAGGAAAATATTTGGAAATGATGGAATAAAAAGCGTTTCTTTTCCATCCTTTTTTGAATAAAGTAGTATAACATGTAAATGAAACGTTCAGAAAGATCAGTCGTTTCATCTTGTTCGTTTGTTCCTCTCCGCGTCTGACTTCCCGCCCGGGCTATTCCCATATTTACATTTAAAACGGTAGGGGGGAGGAAGGTAGTATCTATCAGAAGTGTACCCGCGTTTTCGCAAAGAAAGCCTAGAAAAACCCTACCTCAATAAACCCGGCTGATATTCGTATCTGGACCTCCCAGTCACCTGCAAACCAGGTGAAACGAATCTGTCGCCTTTTCTCATCTGCCCACTTATACATTATTTTCCAGATTTACGCTTACGTTTTACGTATCAACAAATCGACATGGTATTAACGTTCTCTTTGTACCAGTGACATGTTATGTATTATCCCAACACAATAACAAACACGGATATTAATAACTCGTGCTCTTTTCATACGCTACGTTTGGATTGGTGTTCACTGAGGGAAAACAATGTCTGGTTTTAATAACTTATACGTGTTTGTTTTTATACCGTAGGGGTTTTTAAGGCGCTAGAACAATCGAACAAAAACTAATAAAACGCCTGAAACCAAGTGGGTTTATAACGTTACTGGGTGAAGCTGTCCTTCAGTAGGAGAACAAACACGGTAGAAGGAAAATACAAATGCCAATACAATAACTTGTGTTGTGACAAGCTCCCCTCCC
>CABFWB010002131.1:0-25531 GCA_902151455.1 Timema bartmani
GTCAGAGGTGAAGGAAGGGTTTGGCAATCAGATAAATCTGCGCCGGGACCGAGGATTGAACCCCGGACCCCCAGTACAGAAGTCTGACACCTTAATTCTGGACCACCAGGTCACCATTCACGCAAGCAGATGTTTCAGGAGTGAGCATAAGGGTAAAAGATGTGTGCTCGAATAAACGTGATTACTTTAGTTTTTTTTCCTATACCTCAACCCTGATTAAATGTAAAACAATCATTTTCTTTCATGGATTTTTTTTCCCCAATTTATCGCTTTATGTGCCCTCAAAACATAAATATATGGGATTTTTTTTATTATTATTTTATTCCTCATATTAAGGGTAGTTGAAAAATGACACCTAGACACGGGGATACAAACCCAGGTGTAATATTTGGTTTAGAGGAGCTCCTGGGGTCGATTCCCGTATTCAGGTGTCATTTTTATATCCATATTTATCCATAGCTTAGATCATTTCTATCTTCCAAGCTTCGCCATTTATGGACATTTAATTTACAAGCGTTGGCTTTTCACCACAGTTTACTGATTAATCTACTATATTGAAAGTCCTAAATTTTTCTAAAATGGCTCTAATATTTAAGTTCAAAATGGTTATCTGGGTAGTGTTTTACTTGATAAATAAAAATCTATCTTCGTTTTCCTACAACAACAAAAAATTAGGTGTAGCTTAATGAAGACTTGTTTTTTTTAAATTTGTTATTTAAAAAAAATGCAATCGCAACTTTGTTCAAAATTTGTGTCTGAGTGTTTTATATGAATATCAAAATAATTGTAAGTATTTTCTGAAGAAGAAATTACTAGGGGTATTTTACATATAACTAATTTTGGAATTTTTTTTCGCGAGCTATTGCCTATATATTATTGCCTCGTAACTTTTTACTTTCTCGCTATCTTACAGGTAGAGAAAGTATTGTGATCGTCAAAAAAATCGAACTCGATATTTTGATTATCATGACCCCCTCCCCCACGAATCTAAAAAAGTTGTGTCCGTCTGTCTGTACCTCGGAGTAGAGCCTAAACTATTTTACCGATCAGGCTAAAACCTTGTATCTAGGGTCTTCATAGGGTTGTCCCGAGGGGTTTTTGGATTTGGATATATAACCCTAAAATTAAGGGTAGTTTACTGAAGGACAAAAAGAGAAAAAATTGATTTTCTCAAACTCGGCTCTAACGATTTTGATTAAATTTCATTTCCAAGCATTAATCAATATTACAAACAAAATGGCTACCCTCAATTTTTCGGCAAAATGACTTTGATTTGATGCGTAAATTCTCATTTTTACCATATCTCCGAAACTATTTGAAATTCAAATATGTAGGTCTATTTATAACTACTCTTAATTTTAGGGTTAGAGGGCGAAAAGAGAAAAAATCAATTTTCTTAAAATAGGATCTAACGATTTTGATTAAAATTCGTAACTAGGCGTTGATTAGGATTATAAACAAAATGGCTACTTTCATTTTCCTATGAAGATGACTTTTAGGGTACTTTACAGAAGCGGAAATTTCCTGATCTCCGCAACTATTTGTGATATTAAATAAGTTATTGCAAAATTGTAGTACTATTAAAAATAAAAAACTTGTATTTGAAATATATCTTTATAAAACCAATAGTCTCGGAGATATTAGCAAATATATTAATACAATTTTGTGAGCTTTAGTTGTTAAGAGACACTACTTGAGTCTTAACGCAATAATTCTCTAATTCCATAGAGTAATCAGATAAGTAAAAGTCTCCCAAAAAGTTTATATTCTTTTTCCTTTAGCCTCTTAGGGGAAATGTTTGTACAGCAATGATCCATCTCTATAATTTTAGACTCAATAGTCAATATTTACCTTTTTATTGGTCTAAATTTATAAATGAGGAATTTAATAAAAATGCTATAACCATAAGATGTGCAACCCCTAGTAAAATGTAAACATTTTAAAATAGAAATTGAAATTTTAATACGAAGTATTGACCCTTGTGGACTCAATATAGATTTTTTTTTGTCCAAATATACTAGTGAGAACTTTAATTCTTTAAAAAGAAAATCATAAATTTAAATTCTGGAGTCACAAAGTGTTAAACGTAAGTATAGCCCAATTTTTGCACGGGTTTGGTAATGTATATTACTTCGTTTCACATAATTATATCCATTTTTAAACACTAGAGTGAGAAAAGTCTGTGCGGAGTTCCGTACCATTTATTTTTCTGGGTTTCATGTTCGATAAAATTACTAACGCGGTAGCTTTGAAGGTATTGTTTGGTCATTATTTATTTACTTGCTAGAAGTACCAAAATAATCGTTGGAAATAAGTGTAGACATTACATTCCCTTTCAACTGAAACCGGAGCCACAAACAGGATGTTATTCTTCTTGGTTTTACGCGTGGTTGGACAATAAAACCGCTCACCCTCGCGTTCTAAATGTACGTTCTTCGAAAATTACGATCGTGTTTTTTTATCACCGCGTCTTACTACCCGTTCGGGCTATACGTCACGATCCACGATCGTGCTTTAAGAGGGTATTTTTAAAATTGGAAATTAGCGAAATTGGGATTGTTTGTTTCTAGTAAAGAGTTAAGTTAGCTTGTAAGTCGGTATTATTACAAACGCACCCCTATTTGGTTTTCCCTACGTCTCACTACCCATCCAAGTAATACGCATAATGATTTACTCTAATAGGGTAAATATGAGCTGGTTAGTTAAGTGTAAGTGCACTTGCATTTTCCTGGAAAAAGGACAACTACTTTAACAGGAAAATCAACGCCATCACATCCGGTCAGAATTCGATCTCTCAGGTCATAGTCAGGAAAGCCAGTCAGACGCGCTATCGCTGAGCCAAATGTTGGCTCCGTAAATATATCTTACAACGTTGATTTAGACGACGCTTCATATATATATATATCTCACTAACCGTTCAGGTTGTACGCATTCAAGGATTATTAAATTTTTTCTTAAAGGGTGAGTGAGGATGGGGAAACTCGTTTCGGTGGCCACATGGTTTAAGATTTCCCTCTCGCAATATACTAGACTACCATTGACGGCAAAGTTGGGGTTCAAATGCTGGTCGGGTTTAGTGAGAGTGATTTTTCATAAATGGTTTTCCGCTCTCACTCCACGCAAATTCCAAGTATATTTTCTCTCTATTCTATCTTTCTCAGTAGTAAGACGCTGCGCGAAAAAATAAGAATATGAATCTATTTCTACTTTATACGCCCTACAGACACGCGGATAAAATGTCAAGTTAATCTAGGCTGGTTTGCCAGTGACGGGAAGGTTGGGTTTTGAATCCCGGTGAGGTGTATTAGATTGTTTTATCCTAAACGGTTAGACACCCTTCATCCAAGCTAATGATGGTTCATTCCCTCTAAACCACTATTATCCCAATTGTGTGATTAAATGTGTATATCCCGGACGGTTAGTAATACGTGGAGCATAAAAAAAGTATAACCTTAAGAAAAGTGCATTTCATTTAGTAAAGTAGCTCACACCAATTTAAAAGTCCCTTTATTCTAAATTATGGATATATGTTTATGTTATCTTAGCTATAAAAGGAGAATTGTGGAACCGAGGTTAAATTAAAATTATTTGTCTTTAATGTTTGCTTGTGCAATAATCTACACACGATTAATGTGAATGTCAGCATTTGAATATTGTTGGCTGGCGGCCTCTTTGTGTCAAGTTTCTGGCATATTTCTGAAGAAAAAGGAATCCTACGAGTAGTGTGGTCAGCTACAAAACAAAATTACGATAAAGGTCAACCGGTTTCTTACCAAACAATTTTTATCGAGAATACAATTGGCGCGATAAATTAAGTTTACCGTTGTGTTTGCGTAAACAGCCGTCCTAAAGAATGTGTTATTTACATTCCTAGCAAGTAGCGATGCGGATCGAACACGTAAGAAAATATAGCGCTACCGCAGTAAAATAAGCTAGACTTGTGGGGAAGGCACTTTTATAGAACTAGCCGAATTCGTAAACTACAGTAGCCCCATGGCTTCTTTGGTGCTGACTGACAGTTCACAGCTGACTTCTGACAGTCAACATTTAGGTATATACCTAAATTTTGACTTTCAGAAGTGACAGCTGCTAAACACATGTTTTTTGCAGATCATATGGTTCAGCGTAGGGATACATAATTTGGTCTGGTAGCTTTTCAAAGCCGTCAGAAGTCAGCTGTGAGCTGTCAGTCAGCACCACAAAAGCTAAAACTGAGGTATAGTTTGGGACACTATCGCTAAAAAATAGCGTGCAATGACGTCACAGAGGAATGCGCTAGCGTGGAAGTCAAGTCCATAGAAAAGGAAGTCACACTCTATGTAAAATTACACATCACTGTTTTGTTAGCAATTTGTCGTTTATTATAAAGAAGGAGTTTAACTAGATTTCACATTTTATAACGTGGTTTATTTATAAAATAATGGATTTAGTTATATTTGATGGAATTTGATATTAGAATATTGATTAATTAACATTCCGCAATAGAAAATGCAATGTGTTTCTCAAGTGTAACGATCCTCTTCGAATCTTTTAGATCGAGGCATCTAACAGCGCGAGCGCTAGCGATGTAGTTCTACTTGCCAATATTGGAGTGATGTTTCTATACTTATCCCTTTTCTATGGCTAGAATGGAGAACTCTAACCGTACGTCGCCCCAATAGTTTGTTTTACCATGTACACTCTAACTACACTGAAAGGTAGTTGGAGTCTTACCTTAAATTATTACAATGTGGCTATATTTTATAAGCTACACTATAGTATAACCCGTCAAGGTAAGCATGTCATCTTTCAGGATGAACGAAGTGTATGGTAGCATACAATACACTTTATCATACGTTCCACTAGGCTTGTTATCAACATTTTTTTGTTCTATAAAGGCTGGATAGAAACAAAACAACTAATACAATAGCCGTGTATGTGACAGAAACATAAAACATTTAAGGAAAGTTTAGCGTAAAATAAACTCAACGCCCAAACTGCACATATAGCTTGTTTGAACCAAAAGTAATACAAAATCCCTGTACATTTATATCCGTAAAACGATGCTAATACCATTAAATTGTATTCTATGTTTCGGCGTACAGCGCCGGGATGCGTACCAAAGCTATTCAAGCATGCGTGTATAACAGGTTGCATATGAGGTAGGCGCGCGGCACTTGCACATCTCAACATCTTGGAGCACGGCAGCAGAACATACCAAAATTAATAGTAAACAACACACCAATCCATCTATAAATGCGAATACGTTCTGAGAGTCATCATTAACACCCTACATCACAGAAAGGGCTTGTTATTATTACATATGCAGTGCCGCACGCCTAACTTCTATGCAACCTGTTGTACACGCATGCTTGAACAGCATTGCACTCCCGGCGTTGTACGCCGAAACTTTAAACACGATTTAATGGCATTAGCATAGTTTTCCGGATGTAAGTGTACAGGGATTTTGTATTATTTTTGGTTCAATCAAGCTATACGTGCAGTTTGGGCTGTTAGTTTCCAAACATCCTGTATATTGGGAATGCATGGATAATAACAGGCTTAAACTGGTCTATAATAGTTTGAATATAAGAAAAGGCTATTAAAATATGTATATGTCTAGCTATGAAAGAAATATTTATTATATTCACCTAGTTATATATGTAATATATATGACTAATTAATAATTAAACAGACAAAATGTATATATACATAGAAAGAGAGAGATTACAAATATTTACTGTACATACTATTACTATATACATTACTAAGTGAATGTAACAATAGTGTGTACATAGCTAGGTACATATATAAATATACATTCACCTAATTATGTACACATTATACGACCATAATATGACGCCTTAGACCGTATTAGCAGAAGTGAAGGTAGGTTTTCCCATCCTCTCTCCAAGTGCATACAAGTGCACTTCCTATAAACAACCCTTCACGTCTCCAACCGTTAAGGTGGAGATGTTGGAAACGCGAGCTTAGGGCAGTGTTTTTGCAGTTTTTATAGTAAAAGATTTTTTTTTAGTCAAAATGAATAAAATATTGCTCCAGAAGAAACAGAGTTTAATTTTCTTCATATGGCGATATCAACAGTGTTGTTGAATATCTTCTGTCACGAACATAGCGGCATTAGATAACAAACTTTTTGAATGAAGAGAAAATGTGTTATCAAATTCCAGGACACCCGGACAGATATTAAAGAACTATTGAGATCACCATGGGAAGAAAATTAAACTGTTATGTTTATAGTGAAACAATATTTGATTTATTTTGGCCAAGTTTTGATTTACAAAACCCGGCAAAAACACTGCCCTTTTCTCGCGTTTCCTGCATCCCACCTTAAGCTCAATAATTTTTATAATTTTTGTGTGGAAAGTAACACCTAAAAATGTAATTAAAAACACAATTTTTAAAGCCCGGTGTGGTGGAATTAATGTAGTTTTCCCACGGCACCAAAGTAGGTCGAAACAAGTTCTGAGTTCACCACATGTGCTATCATTGGAATTAATACCCACATTTGTTTATCAAACGCAGATGTAATTATTTTGTATAACTGTTGTCAATATAATGTTCACAGCATTAAATTAACTATAGCAAAATTTGAGGGTGAATTTGTTACTACTCGTCGAGAGTCGAACCCAGAGCTTGTACAAATGAGATGAACGAAGATTTAATGGAGGTATTGTAGGATCACAACTGCGCATTATCTTGATGATAGAGTGAAACGGACCTTCCCCGAACTAACAACCACAGTTTGACCTCCAACTAAAACTCTCATGGTTTGCTTACAAACATTTTCGTCATCCACAACTTATATGAGCAATGCTGGAGTGAAAATAATTATATCAAGGGTCCGCAACTGGTCGATCTCCCGGACATTTTCCATTGATCACGTATGAAAACTTTGTAACGCCGTTAAAAGTCGCTCATTGACTCATCCAAACTCACCAAATAATGTATCAAGAACTTTCAAATAAAATTCGAGTGTGACCAAAATAACCCTGATCGGCCATAATCTCTGAAAATCAAATAGTTGAATATAAAAACATACATTTTATTTATTTTATAAATTTTCTTCTAGAAAGGCTGAGACACAAGCATTTTAGAAAACCTTGAAATTAAGAATTAAAATATATAGGATTTATGGACAAAAAAAATGTAAAAATAAAATTAAGAAACTATGAGTGATCGTGGGACCTTTGATAAGTTTATAAGTCAATCGTGGACCCCCCTCCTCCCACCCCAAAACTATATGAAACTTAGCTACAGTCCATTGTTCATAGGAAGACAGAAAAGTTACTATGTCTACTTTTACGTATGAATGCGTAAAATATAATCCGCAGATGTCGCTTTTGAGATATATATATATCAAAAGCGACATATATTTATCAATACATATAATATAACAATAATAATATAATAAAATGTTACAATTGCTGACCGCAATAAAATATATTTATATTTTCTAAACGTTTCTTACTACCAAAATCTTACTATATAAATATTCCTCTGTATTTTTCCCCAGACATATCCCCGGTCTCACCAGTCTTTGTTAGGGTGATCAAATCTCGCAGGTTACGGTTACATGCAGCGCGAATGGAATAAACTAGAACCGTGTTCAAGGTATTGACTGGTAGGCCCAATGGGAAGACCTAAACGCAGGTGGAAGGAGAATATTAAATCAACCTGAAAGAGAGAGGGAATAATGAAGTGGACTGGCTAGAACTAGCTCAGGACAGAGACCTCTCTAGCCACTCTAGTGTCTTGACCTGTAGGAGGCCTCTCCAGCCACTCTGGTGTCTTGACCTGTAGGAGGCCTCTCCAGCCACTCTGGTGTCTTGACCTGTAGGAGACCTCTCCAGCCACTCTGGTGTCTTGACCTGTAGGAGACCTCTCCAGCCACTCTGGTGTCTTGACCTGTAGGAGATCTCTCTAGTCACCCAGGTGTTTTGACCTGTAGGAAACCTCTCCACCCAGTCCCATGGTCTGACACTAGCTGAAACAGCTTCACTCCTGAGAAGATGTAGATAAGGATCACCCAACGTAAGAGTGAAAGTTAGGAAAGTTATCAACCAACTCGCGCAATAAGCTTGTGTGCTATTAGATTCCAAGTGGCAGCGTCGCACCGCCGGTTGCTCGGTGCGAGGCCGCTGCTACACGCACTTTCTATTGTTGTCCTCGGCCGTGGTGGAGAGTGTTCAAGTATCAGGAGATGAGTAAAGCACCTTTATGAGGCCCGGGCTTAGGATGGATTTTTTTAACCGTACCCTACTCCCCGTCCAAGCAATCCGCGTATTTACACTAAGAGGGTAGGGACGAGGAAGGTAAGCTTTAGGGGAAGTATACCCGTGCTTGGAAGGAAAACGTGACACTATTTAGGACAAAAAAAAGCTTCAATACACTCGGCAAGGATTCAAACTCCGACCTTCTTGTCAACAATAAAGAAGCGAAAGTGACGTTGTATTGTGTCTGTGTATTCACCTGGGCGAGCGATTTTTTTCCCCCCTCTTATTCTATGTTTTTGGTCAAATTGTTGTGTTTATAAGTCACGTGCTGCACCGTGGCACTAAAGCTTACAGACAAATATTTGTGTAATAGGACTAACCCCATCCAAACACAATCAATACAGTAATGTACGCCAGTGGTGGCTCCTTATCCATATGGAAGATGCATGGACCAAACAGGGTGTTTAGAGTCTGTTCACAATAGGTTTTTACCTGGATGACAGTTTGAGTATTTAGGTTTTGGGTTGCCAACACTTATAAAAGATCACTGTTTTGTTATAAATGTAAGGTTTTTTAATTACCCGTTATATTTTAGATTTTAAAATAACGTAAGCTTAAGTTTTCTCACACTGTTTCGTAACTTTTAATAATTTCTTATTACCCAATGCGAAACAATATTTTAAACGTAATCAAAAGTACTTATTCTCCTTTTTGGAATGTTATCTATGATGTGTAATATAGTGCATACATCAATACCTTTTAATACAGGCATTGTATTTACTTGGAAAAGAGAAAATACTTGTCATTTTTTTATATGTAATCAATGATTTTATGATTATTTTATCGTATTTCTAAATATTTAACTCAATAAAATATTTTCATCAACTGCATGGGTGTATCATTGTAACAAACTTGTTTACCGTCATGTTCAACCACATGGTTTAAAATTCGTCGGTCGCCAATTTGAAGCTATGTTCGTTAGAAGTTTTTGTGAAAATGGTGTGAATATTATCTTTTTTAAGTGGAATAAAACGATAAATAAGCTTTGTGTCCGACCTCAAATAAATATATAAATATTGGCATATGTTTTCATTACAGTGATCTAACGTGATAGATGTCAGCTGTTGGCGTAGTGATATACTACTTCTATTAACATTTTGAGCTGTCATCCAAGTAAACTAAGGTCGTGAATGAATTATAGTTTCATATTGTTACCCCGCCTGTTTTTAAGTGTCGCAACTATGGTAACCCTGTAAAGACTGGGGACTGAGTCCTTTTACCTCCACCCCAAAACAGTCAATGCACGTTTAACCCTTTTTGGTGAGAGGACGCCCATTATCTGTCGAGAACAGAAGAAACATTAAATACTATACCTTTACTAGTGTGTGAATATTATAGTATGTAATTAAACAGTTTTATCAAACGTATGACAATCAAATAATGTTATTTATTACATATCCTCTAACACATGAGTACAGTATGAGAAAACTATAATGTGCAACAATAACACGGGGAACCTTCTTCGGTGGCCGCATGGTCTAAGAATACACTATTGTCGTAGACTAAACTGCGGATGAGGTTCGAATCTCGGCTGGATGTAGTGAGGTTTTTTTTCTCCAAAAGAGTTTTCACTCTGCCTCCACGCAAATGTGGGTACACTTCCTATAAATATAACCTCCCTAATCCCTAAAACAAGCGTATAACCAAATGGGTAGTAAGAAGCAGTGCTAAAAAAAAGTAGGAAAATATCAGATGGATCAAATGTTTTCTTAAAAGAAAAATTCCACTATCGGTATTTTCTTTAAATTGGAACCCTGTGTTTGCATTTTACACCCTTTTAAAATATAAGTAACACTAATTCAAACAATTATCCCACCTTAAATTATCCACTCAAAGGGAATAGAATCAGGAAATGTTTTAAGGACATAGAAAGGAATGTGTCTGACGTAAGTGTATAAAACCACTAGGTAAGCCGCAGTCCTGAGATTCAAGCACTGCCTCTATATGATATATCCCTGTTCTGCAACGTCGTAATTAAGAGGTTCGTGTTCGTCACCACTGAACAACCGGCATCAGCAACGCCAGTAGAGACTCGTGTGGTATCACAGAGGCCTGATGTGTTGCCTAGCGTGACAGGCGCTGCAGACCGGGTCAATACCTCACTAGCTTTTGTTTTACAATTAGTGCACGGGCTATAAATGAGAAGTAGTCGTATTTGCTCGAAGAAAGAATCAAAAATCCAACCCCTCGGCTTCAGGATAAGGATCGAAGATCGACCTTCTGAATAAGATTCGAAGATGCTACCACACAGCTATTCCTGCAATTAAAATAGTGTTATAGGAATATCTGGTTTGATTGTATTGTATAGTAAAGTGTACTTTCTAAGCATAAGGTTAATTATATGAATACACAACTTTAACTTCATACAGCATTCGTTAACTATAACTCACAAAAAACAAAAAAGTATAAAATATTCTGGAAAGAGGACGCACCCAAACATAAATATTTAACTTTTTTAGTCATCCTCAGAAATCGAACCAAGCTCCATACAGAGATTATTTGAGCTTTTTACCACCAAGACACGAGAATAAATTCACAAACTATTCGTTTTATAACGTCTTTACTTTATATCCATTACTATTTCCAGCATGTGACCAGGATCAGTGGTTTTTTTTTCAAATTATATATTTTCCAGTACAAGCTGGCTAGGCTTGTCTTAGCTTCATATTCCTTATAAACTAACTTAACGCCCTTGGTCCTGTCAAGTGCAAGTCTAAAACCTATTTTGTGGGATGGTGAGGGAGAGGGTAAAAGGCGTGGTGTGGCTTTACAACCAACCAAAGTATCCTTCCGCGCCAACAAGAACAAATGTATCACGAAAAACGTACCGCTAGCTACTGGACAGGTCTTGCGGAAAAAGCATACTTGGGAATATCAGTTTCCTCAAGAACGAGTGAAATTTTTATGTAAATATTTTCAACATCCCTTCTAAGATAATGTATTGATGTTTATTAATTGTTACTTTTTTTTTATGAATCCGGCAGTTTTCTATTGAAAAATGTAAATTTTATCGATATTTGATCACTGTTAAAATTATAGAGGAGGTGTGTATATAAAAAGTATAACTTAATCAACATGTTTCTATTCTTGAACACACCGTTTCCGAAAAGAAGATTGCAAATAAATAAAAATTTCTTGAAGATAACCGTTTGTTCCCATGGCTCTGCACTTCCACGCCAAATGAAAAGAACCAGTCGCCTTAAGACTAAGACAGGCACAACATCCAGTCTCCAGCCGTTAATTCATCAATGTGAAAGAGTAAACCCATATTTTCTTAATGGATGAATTTT
Source organism: Timema bartmani (assembly GCA_902151455.1). Classification (NCBI taxonomy): domain Eukaryota; kingdom Metazoa; phylum Arthropoda; class Insecta; order Phasmatodea; family Timematidae; genus Timema; species Timema bartmani. Next base: position 11,567 of record CABFWB010002131.1, read on the forward strand.
CGGCCATGTCGAGAATCAAACCCGAGACCCTTAGCTCAGTAGGAAGACAAGCTACCGACTGAGCTAAGGTGCCTGACTGGTTTTGCAACTAAAGGGTGCAAAATATACTATGAAAACTTTCCCATATCTATATTTTGGGTTTGCTGTTTTAGGTAAGATATACTTGGTGTTTTCGTCTACAGTATTTATCATTTGAAATAAGGGAAACATACTATGATGCAGACATCTATAATTATTATAAAATATTCTGAGCATCGGTCACAAGTCTATTAGTTGGAACCGTGTTTTAAATTGTGTTTTTTTGCCTCAGAGGAAGATGGTTTATACATTCATTTTGGACTTAAAAGTAATCATCTAATTTTTCTTGATTCCACTATGGTGCAGCTCTTAATATAGTGCTATATTTTAATCTGTCAAGGTAAGACTGCTGCTACTTTTCGGTTTAAACTAGGAGTACAAGTGTGGTCCCAGTTTCTAGACATCAAGATCATATTCTGCGTTTCGCTGCAGTGTACAAAGTCTCCTGGAATTCTCGCGTACTGGTTTCATGAGACGTTTCTTTATATAAGAGTATTCAGATCAAGAGTCGCCGCCAGGTGAAATGGTTGCGGCAAACGTTCCACGCCGCCGGCTTACAAAATACCCGCTGGTCATTTTAAATAACCAATTTGACAGCCTTTCCATTGGCGTTTTATTTCGCCATGTTCTTTTATCACAGGTCGAGCGGCCTCCATTAGCCTTTCTCGAGTAATATATGGATTGGTGGGTATACCATAATAAATGTACTTCGCAGCTTGATTAGACAATCCTAAACAACTCTCGCCTCTAAGGACGGCATTACAGTGTCATATTTATTTTACAAAAGAAAAATATGTATTTGATAAAAGAGTTGAAACCACCTTTGATAAAATGTGTGCTACTACATTACATCGTCTTTTCTTCAAAGTGTGTACAATATAATATGTGATTGCAAAAATCGATGTCAATCATATCAAATATATTCAAGAATAGGACTAACTTTTAAAGGGGCGTTTGGGGCATCCATCAACTAGCCACAGGTATAATTGTTTACATCTCACTGTTTATCTATTATCTCACCAGATGCCTTTGCCAGTCAGATCTTCATCGACTCGCCACGCACCTCCCGTACGCCATGGTCATGTTATCCATTCACGTCGTGTCATTGCAATATCTACCGCGATTATAGTGGAACGAACTAACTTAACCTGACACCCAGTGCGGATCAATTCAAGATTTCAGAATATGGGCCAGTCTCATAGTCAGACTTGGTACACTTCAAGTACGGCGCTATATTAAATACAAGACGACACTTACATAAACTCGAATGTAATGGGCCAGTTTAATATGCAAAACTGGCACATTCCATTCGAGTTTATATAAGTGCCATTCTGTATTTAGTATAGCGCCGCACTTGAAGTGTACTAAATCTGATTCTGAAACTGGCTCCATGTCTTTGACAGTGTTGACGGGGATGAGAAATTTTCTACCTGAAATGTGGGCGAGTAACGAAAAAGAACATCTCTATACCCCAAATGGTATTGAATAGTTTGACGCCAACTACAAGGCGCAATTCTCTGCAACACATCTATACGTGGGCAAAGTGCTTGAGGTGCTAAAATAAATGTATACTCCTATTTATAAATATACCACGTTCTCATTTTGTGCTACTAAAATACCTCTATTTCCTCTAAAAATTGAGTGTTGCGAGTTGATGGGATTTATAAGATTGTCGATAGGTGTGGCGAGTCGATGAATGCCGCTTTTAAATATTTGGCCACTAAAGCTGCTCTATTAATTAAAAGAAAAAACACACAACCTATGCTATTGCAAGGTAGAGTTTGTTTTTCCATATTGAACAGTAATCTTTTTAATTGCTTCACGTGTATAGAATAAAATCTAGATTTCGCCATTTTATTTGATAAAACACTAAAGCATGTTCTATAAGGTAAATATTTTATGAAAGGTTTATAAAATATATTGTTTCATAAAATAGTTATGATGTTTCATCAAAGACAAATCATATTTATTATATCAAAGAATTTTTATAAAACTATCAACGTGACAGTGTAATACCACAATAGGACGAAACAACTAGTATCCATAATAGTCCTGTTCATTCCATTATTTAAATATCCCCAATTGAGTTATTCATATATCTAATGTTGCTATCTAAATATTTAAGGGATTAAGTTATTCCTTACAACCACTATTCCATATTTCTCTCCCAACTAGTAACCCACTTTTAAAAAAAGCAAAGCTTTTTCACTGTGAATGTGTCCTAAAATAAGAAAAATTACACTTTATTTTGACTACAGTGTCTAGAGTTCTATCAAATCAATATTAAAAAAAATAATTACTTCACGGCGCTTGATATTTCCTAGCTATTTTGCAAAGTGGGGTGCATCTTAACTTGATGCACTTAAGCAGTCTAAGCATTATCACACTTAGACACCGATTTACGAAATAGAAATAAAGAAAATGATAAGTTCACACTGAGAGGCCTTTTATTTATCTAATGATAACCTTTTCCTTCTTCCTATGACGAGCTTACACACTCACTATACTATTCGCGCCTTGAAAACATTGACTTGCTTTTTAAAATTACCTTTTTCTTGCTTCCTACTCTAGATAGACATACGTTACCACGGACCTTTTTATTCTACATTCTGGCAGGAAGACTCCTACAGGCAAATTTCATGACCAAGCTAAGTAGCCTGAATTGTAGATTATTTATAAAAATATAGGTTTAAAAAACTACTTCTAGATAGAAATAATCTTGTGACATTGTAGGACTTTTTTTAGAATTATTAAAGAATTTTTGGGGTTTAATTTAACATTATCCTAGTGATTTAAAACTCGTTGAATGAAACAAAAATTCACTAACATGGGAAATCCTATCTTGACTTATCGTGACGTCACAAGTAGGCAACGTCCTTAAAGGGTTATCATATCAAAGTTTATTAATTTTCGAGATATGAAATTTATTAAGAATTTACGTTTATAGGTGTTAGTAGGTACTATATTAAGATAGGATCTCCAATGTTATAAAAATGGTCGAGGGCTCTAAAAAAAGGTCTTGAGCTGTAGATTTAAAAAAAATAATCAGATAACATCTTAACTGTGACTGGGCTGCTTTACAATAGCCTGATATTGGTTGGAAAAACAGTTTAGAAAATTCAAACATATTTCTTTGCGGCCAACATTGATAACATCTTACTATAATATTTGTGTCAATGTATGTATATTGATGTCAAACTCAGTGGTCTTGGGGTAAAGTGCTCGCCTCAAGACCTGATGTTCATGGGCTCAAACCCAACTGTGATTGACGGATTTTTCTTGAGGGATAAAAATCCGTAGTACAACTTTCTTCGGAGGGGAAGTAAAGCCTTAGTCCCATGTAAAATATGTGAAAAATACCTTTCCTGGTGAAATCGGTAAGCCCTTTCACTCTCACTCATAGAAAAATCTCGAATGCTGATATAATCAGTGGGTTCAGAAAGTGCATAATAAATACCTCCAATAACCAAGTAAGTAATAATAATAATATAATAAGTATTGATGTTATCTCTTAAAAGTGACAGCTGCTGATAACACGACTTGATGCATGAATATATGATAATTACTTTAGTACAACCTGATACTGTTCTTCCTACAAAAATCAAGGTACCCTACAAACTGTGTGACTTGGATAAACAAGTAAGTTGACTTATGTTATTTTTCCCCAAAGTAAGACTGAATTATTATTATTATTGGCCTAAAACGCATGTGGCTGTCCAACACCATATCTCAGCCGGTAGGGCGTCTGCCTGCTAAGTTGAGTGTCCAAGGCTCGATTCCTGGCATGGCCAACAAATTTATCATTGATTGAAATAGGACTTCCCCTTTCACAGTGATGAATTAATGTCTGAAGGACTGGGTGCTGTGTTTGTTCTAGAATTAAGTTAGTTTGTAAGTCATGTGCTGATATTGTCAGTCAGTTCAGAAAGTGTACGTTAAATACTATAAAATAAATAAAAAATGCGTGTGGTTATAAATTATTGTCACCTAGAAAGAAACATTTTATAGATAGTCTACCCGCATTTACTTGGAAGGAAGGTGGTAAACCATTTAGGAAAAACCACCCTCAGTAATTCAGACCGGGATTCAAACCCCAATATCTCCGTCATAAGCAGGCCAGTCTATCACGAGGGTGACGACTTAAACCATTCAGCCACTGAAGCGGGTCTCTAGATGTTAAAGCCATTAATTTAATCAACCAAGGTGACCTTATTGATGACACCACCATGGAATCATTTCATAGAACAATGACGTTTGAATTTCGAAACAACCCATACAAATATGTACAACAACCAGTTTTCCTTCTCCTTTCTTCCAAACATGATGTATCCTAGCGCTTGGTTAATCGTCGTGGAATGTGCTGAAGCAGAACTGTTACACCCTCAAGATCGTGCAGAGTTTTTGACGGTAGTAATCATCGCATACTGTTCTCATACCTTCACAACTCAAGTTGTACTACACGAGCAGATATCTGATACCCTCTGCCACATCCTACTGTCAAAAGTGGTGCTCAACGCACTACACTAGAACCTTGTCAATCCGAACTAATTGGGACCGAAGATTGTTCGGATTAAGCGGGAGAATATAGAGATACAGTATTTTCACGAATTTTAAATTACAGTTGAATGAGTTTAGTCAAATTTTAATTTATTTAACTTATGTATATATATATATATATATATATATACATATAACACGTAATATGGCCCTATTCCACCAACACACTTTGCAACTTTTCACTTTTCACTTTGCACTTTGCATTTATTTGAAAAGTGAAAAGTAAATCGGTTCCACTAAAGAAATAAACCTCTTTGCACTTTTCATTAGCAGTTTGCAAAGTCTTTGCATTTGTAGGTTGTTTTGTTTTAGTGTTGATCATTGAGGTTAGTAACAATAATTGATCTATAAGTTATACTGTAATTATTTTGTTATACTAGTAACAGTAATTACTTTTGAAAATGAGCAAGAGACAGGAAAGTATACAAAAAAAACTTGCTGTACTGGAAATAATAAAACTAAAAAAAGACTTATTATTTGGAAGTTTTTCTAGTACTCTAACACAGAAAGAGAAGGAAAAGGAATGGTCAGAAGTGCTGGTAAAGGCTCAGTCCCTACAACTTGCAGGGGCTGACAAGAAATGGATGTTTGCAAGAGATCAACTTTGGGGACTTTGGAAATGCAGAGCATTGGTAAGTTCAATCTTTGTTTTACCTCCTAGCCTATATTAGGATGCAATATTAGTCATGCACATAACTGCAAGAAAATAATTAAGTAAGAACTTTCTCAGGCCCTTACTCTCATAAATATTGAGATTTGCCACCAAATATTTATATTATTTGGCCTCTAATTTAGATTTTTTTTTTCAGGCGAAAAGAGACAATGCCAAAAAAACAGGTTCTGGAGGAGGAAAGGACAAAGTGTTTGATGAAGTAGATCTAGCAATATTTGAAATATTGAAGAGCAATATTGTAGTGCTAGATGGGCTAGGCCTACCAGAGAGCCAATCAGAAGATATTAAAATAACAGAACTTGTTCTAGAACCTGGTAATTCAGATCCCCAATGCTCTTGAAATAGTCCTTCTGACAATTATAATAGAAAAAGAAAGTTTATAAGCCTCAGTGAAAAAAAAAGGAAAAAGTATCAGTTTCGGCTGAGAGAGAGGCTCTAAAAATTAAGCTACTTGAAACTGAACTGTATTACAAAAAATTGAAATGTCTTGAGCTGGAGAAAAAGTTAGGTCTGCCTCCTTCCAACATTACAGATGACATTATACAGGAGAAATTATTTACTATTGATGTGTCTACAGATTTTGTTTGTGAAATGCTTGATTAAGACTGAGTAATTAAATAAAACTGTTAATTGGCAAGTTTTTATTTTATTAATTTTTATGAAAGCAATAATTTTAAAATTTTACAAAGGTAATTTGAAGAATGTATAATGAAGCCTATATGATGAAATAAAAATATTAATCTACAATTTTATCATTTTTATTGAACTACTTTTTGTAAAAACAATAATTATTATAGAATTTTACAGAGGAATCTGGGAATTTCAATATAGAAAAAATATTAATGAGCTTCAAAATAATTAAGAAGTGAATTTAGATGCTCTTGAGCTCCAATTGGGATCTCCTCAGCATTATGCTCAATGCAATTGGCAATATTGTCTTCAACCTCATCAACTCCTTCACCCTCAGTTGAAAGTTCTGCATTTGAACTTGCTTCACAAGAAATATTGTTAAGTATTGCTGTAGCTAGAACAATTTTAGCTGCCCATACAGGAAATAGTCGTAAGTAGTTCAGACATGGGAAACGTTCCTTCCATATACCAATACTATTTTCGACTAGCCTTCTAGTCTTTTTGTGGCATCTGTTAAAGCGCTGCTCACTAGGTGCATCAGGGTTTCGGTTGAGTGGTGGAATCAACCATTTCTTAAGACCGTAACCACTGTCGCCTAGTATAACTGCACCTGGAAACGGTCGCAACCCATTTTCAAAACTGGTGTGAACAGCAGTGTTCCTAAGCACTCTTGCGTCATGAACGCTTCCAGGCCAGTTTGCATTAATGCTATAAATTTGGTGGTCTGGACCTGTAATGACCATTACATTTAGTGAATGATCACCATGTCTGTCAACATAGACTTCCTCATGAATTCGTGGAGCATCTATTTTTATTAGTGTGCCATCAACAGTTCCACATACAGATGGAAACCCACCTTTCACAAAAAAATCTTTTGCAATATTTGTTGTGCATTCTGGCCAACGTATGGTATTATGAAACATGACCTCAATTATGGTGTCCACTACTAATTTAACGGTCCGACATACAGTTGATTTTGCTACCCCATGCATAGAAGCCACACCATGCATCTGTCCTCCATTACCAAGCCAGTGTAGACATATAAGTAATTGTTGTTTGGGTGATAAACATTTACTCCTTTTTGTTACTCTTTGTAGGCGATGGCCGATTTCATGCAGAACAAATTCTGCTTGTTCAGTGTTTATTCTAAAGCACTCTTTAAATTGAAAATTATTATCAATGTCAAAATTTATTCTTTGTTTGTAAATCTTCTTTACAGGAACATCACTATCAGAATCATCACTAGAGTGCAACAACATTCGCCTAATCATAATTTAAAGAGAGTTTTGATCACGTAAATTATATTTTAACAATCCGTTAAAATAAACAAAGAATTTTTAAATAAATACACCAAATTTCAAAACGAAAAAAATAACATGAAATCAATCTATGATGAAACTGTATTTGTAGTAACTCATCCAAGTATCCTGTATAAAGAGCCTTTTAGGTGATGTTATTTTATTTTATTTTCAAGATTAATGTTAGTAAATCTAAAATTGTCCAATATGATAGTTCCATTCAAAGTCAGTCAGACAACACATTAACATAAGAAAATCCTTATTTATACCTTAAAATGAACAAAATTATAAAATGCAAAGTGAATTCATCCTTTGCAAAAAAAGTCAAAACTTTGCCAAATATATTTACTTTATTCTGAAAATTGAAAAATGACACCTGGACACGGGAATCGAACCCGGGAACCCGGGAATCGATTCCCGTGTCCAGGTGTCATTTTTCAATTTTCAGAATATGATATCTAGTGGAGTAATTCCCTACTAATAAGCATAAATAATAGCTCTGGCTATTAATTCTTAATATTTACTTTAGCTTGCAAACAAAGACTATGGTGCAACAGAAACACTCTTAGAAGTGCAAAGCCTTTGCACTTTGCACTTTTCACTTTTCAAAATTCGATTTGCAAAGTTGAGTTTTGGTGGAACAAAATATGGAATGAAAAGTGAAAAGTGCAAAGTGAAAAGTTGCAAAGTGTGTTGGTGGAATAGGGCCCCAGGTCTTCATCGTGGTTCGGATCCCACGTTAAACTGTAGGTCCTTCATTTCATCTCACAATCACCCTACCATTGCACATTAGCGTAAGTGCGTACAACCCGGACGGCTAGTAAGACGCGGTGCTAATAATAATAACAATGATAATAATATGTAAATATTAAGCATCTATTAACAAATATCATTGTTTCTTACCATCCTCTTATCACTTTGAGCTTGCTAACCAATACAATATATTTAATTTGACTTTATTTTTTCCCACATTTTCTGAAAAGTGTGTTATGACTATCCGGAATTTCGGACTACCGAGGTTCGGTCAGAGTTTTACTGTATATGCTCTCAGTGAAGCGTGAGCCTGGTCATTGTTAACAGCTTGATCGTAACCTGGGATGTCCTTTGGGACATGAGTAAATACTCGTTTTAAATTTATCACCGCGTCTTACTACCTGTTCAGGTTATACGCATATATGATAATTACCCTAATGTGGTAGGGATGAATAAGGAATCATTTTATAGGTAATATACCCGTATTTGCGTGGTAGTAGGGTGAAAAACCATTTAGGGAAAACCATTCTCAGTAGACCCGACCGAGATTCGAACCCCGATCTCCCCGTCATCAGCATGCCAGTCTAACACGAGAGTGACTCCTGAGACTATACCGCCACTGAAGCGGGTAATACTTTTATTACGTTATTTGAACATGTGTATAGTGATTACAAGCTATGGTGATGTATTGATTTCAAATCACTCGACTTAACTAGTTATAAGGTGCCAAAGTTATATTATTTTGACTTTTTATTGCAGGGCTGATACTGCTTAAAACACAATGGCTTTAAGTGACATTTATTTACAGAAAAGTGTCTAAATAATAAGTTTTAGTAAAAAAATACACTATGAGATCCCATTCCAAATATTGAACAAAAGTTAAAAAGCTAATGTGTTGTATGAGAAAGGTTGAATTTAGAGGAAGTGCACCCACATTTGAGTGAAGTAAGAGCTAAAAACTATTTAGAAAAAACCATCCTCAGTACACTGTTGAAACAATTTACCAGTACTATTCTCTGTTGTAGAAGCAACGCTTTATTTGTCGAAATACCTAATTGTACCTGACTTGGGATGTATTGCATCTATATATGAATGCCAGCAGTCACAAAAATAATTATAATTAGCAAATATATCAACATGCTCACCCAGGATTTGACCCCCAACCTACCAAACACCAGCAATCCAGTCTATTTAAAAAGTGACGCCTTAAACGTTGTTACCAACGATGCTAGTAGTTTTCAAAGTTCATATCATTCCATTTATGAATAATTTTATCGTTAATTTTAATTAGCCTACAGCAGGTAGTGGTGTTAGGTTTCATGAGGCATTTGTTATTATGTTTGGAACTAGAGTGACTTTTATTGTCACTATTAATATTTCAACATGAAACCTGTTATTATGACCGATCGCCAGTTCATTGAGGATTAGAACACGCACACTTTTTAACAAATACGCAAGAGATGTACTTTTCTAAAACTAGAAAATGAACGACATGGTGTGGTAAATACATTTAATTACATTAGCTAAGCGTTGGATATAAAAACAATTCTTTAGTAAAATGTGTATCAGCTCACAACACCGTGATACTACTCGTTATAATGGACGGGTAAACTACCAGATAATCGTAATGAGTTATTAATACGATTAGTAGTAAAGCTTTATAGGTAAGACTTGCACAAAGAAGTAGAGGCTAATGCCACTAGGATGAGTCAGTCCCGCTGTAAAACCGGCCGTACAAGTCGCGGCCGTTCTTACGAGTGCAACCGATAACTACACCCACTGCTTATCGGCAAAACGTGCTCCTTCCCTCACGATCTTTGGCCACCATGTAGAGAAGCGGACATTGAACACTACACGAGTCAAGCTTCATCTTTATAGTCCAGGACGTTATTATAGTATTTAGCGTTCGTATAATCCTCGGCGTTCTTCTAGTCCTTGGTTTTCTTATAATCCTTGACGTTATTATAGTTCTTGGCGTTCTTCCAGGCCTTGGTTTTCTTCTAATCCTTGACGTTATTATAGTTCTTGGCGTTCTTCCAGGCCTTGGTTTTCTTATAATCCTTGACGTTATTATAGTTCTTGGCGTTCTTCCAGGCCTTGGTTTTCTTATAATCCTTGGCGTTCTTCTAGTCCTTGGACGTTCCTCTAATCCTTGGTTTTCTTATAACCCTTGACGTTCTTATAATCCTTGGGGTTATTCTAGTCCCTGGCGTTCTTATAATCCTTGGTGTTCTTATAATCCTTGGCGTTCTTCTAGTTCTTGGTTTTTTTTTATAATCCTTGGCGTTCTATAGTCCTTGGAGGCCGCTTCCTAAATTGTCATAGATATGATTTAATTTCGATTCGCACATCTGTCATAGATATGATTTAATTTCGATTCGCACATCTGTCATAGATAATGATTTAATTTCCATTCGCACATCTGTCATAGATATGATTTAATTTCGATTCGCACATCGATGTTTTTTTATTTCTTTACCTGTGATTGGTTCTGCTTGGCAGTCCGTAGCAATTGTCCTTAGATCAAACTTATATGGAATCTTATGTAAAACAGACTTAAGGATAAGAACTCTGTGTACCACTAAATTGTTATTGTGGTGTCAAGTCTCTTAGGGGATACGGAGTACGGACCTTACGGATACGAACTTTGTATGTAGTTGGGACTTTAGGCCTTAGATTTTTAGATGGTTCTATTGTTTACCAAACAAGGGGTTGGGGACGTAAGTAGGTAGTAAAGAAAAACAATAGAAGGGTATACTTTAATTTTCTAAACAAAGTAAAATCAATATTGCCGAAAAACGAATCATATATCCCGTAGCATCGAGGAGAGAAACTAATATTTTCATCAAACCAATTATTTATTTATTGCTAACCCCTAGGGCTATCCTCAGCTACACCTATTTTAGGACACAGGAGAAGGAAGGTGGATTTTAAAGAAAGCCTACTCCAAAATTTATTTTTAACTCTCCCCAGACATAAGTCTACTAGTATTTTTTTTAAACTTATTAGTAGTTTAATAAGGAAGTTTGTTATTTTAACAAAACTTCAAGCATAATTTGTTAGTTTTTTCATGTCAGGCTACACAATAATATATTCATATGAACTACGACTCTCAGGTCTTATTAAATTAGGAGAAGGGAAGTTTTTATTTTACCGCGTCTTACTACCCGTTCGGGTTATACTTTTCTGTACTAATTACGCTGATGGTTTTAGAGATTATTAAGATTATATTTATGTACCCACAATTGCGTGGAGGGAGAATGTAAAACCATTTAGGAGAAACCACCCTCAGTACACCCGACCGAAATTCGAACCTCTATCCTACCATCATCGGCAGTCTAGTCCAAACCGAGAGTAGCGCGTTAGACCATGCTGCCACCGAAGCGTGTACCCCCAGGGAAGCCAGGTCTTGGGGAGTTAGGTCTTATGAAGTTTAGGACTAGTGAATTCAGGTTCATTGACTGTTTGGAGAGTTAAGGACGTTTTAAATACATTTGTGAAAATTGAATTTTAGGTCTAATGGTGTTAGGTATAATAAAGTTTAGGTCATGTGAATTTAGGTCTAGTGAAAATATGAGCAATAACATTAGGAGCAATAAAATTAGATGTGATAAAGTTTGATCTTACGCAGTTTAGTTGTTATAACGTAGGTCTTATAAAGTTAGGCGCAAAATATGCTAGTGATATATTAGCATAAATAATCGAACCCAACATATCTATCATGCATACCGCTATAAAACAGATACTTGCCGATTCTACACTAGCGGTTAAGACGCGGCGGTTTTTCCGCTAGCTTACGCCCCCAAACTCTTGAATCTACATCTGACTGTCAAAACGCAACTGTTAAACGCTACTGATTCTACACTAGCGGTTTAAATGCCACGGTTGTTGCTTCCACTTGTGCAAAATGGTTTAATTAAAAATTGACATTGTACAGGCCGGCTGTAATGCCGGACTTATTTTGTTGAAGGAAACTCGCAAAAAAAAACACAACCCCTCGTCAAAAGTGACGTTGGTTGACTCACCCCACATTATCGAACCGTCTCTCAACAGGACAGTTTCATATCATGTTTATGAATCACAGAATGTACCCAGAGAAGTTCTTTTTTTTTTTTTGTACGATAGCATGTCTGTGGTTTCATTTGATGAACTACTACTTGGTTTGGTGATGAAAATATTGCAAAACGTGATACCATCTTGAGGAAGAGTAATATCCCTACTGAAAGACTTGTGACATTGAGGCACAACTGCCTGTTAGCGCCTGGTGTAGTTTGATCCGCGTTTCTACCGCTAGGCGGTCAAAACGCTGGTCTAGACGAAAACTTATATTCTAACTTGATAACAAGGGTTTAATTCAAAAGCGCGGTTGCTAGCGTTTTAACCGCTTGTGTAGAATAGGTCTTATAACCTCATCGATAGTCGGGGGATTTAAGTCCCTCCATTGGAGCAACACGATAAAAATGTCCACTAAGGGCGAGAGAGTTTTTGGGTTTTATATTTAATCCCTACGTTCACGATTCAATTTTTTTTTCATGGAGTCTCACTACGCATTTGAGATATACGCATGTATATTTATGGCAATGTAATACGGATGAGGGCGGTAGAATGTTGATAAAACGTACCGGCATTTGCGTGGAAAACTATTAAGGGGGAAAAACTGCCAATACTTCCGGTCGGGATTTGGACCCCAGCCTCTCCATTACCAGTAAACAAACTAGATTAAATATTTCATGTGTATGACCAACTGAAACTGAAGAGTGTGTTGTCTCAAGTTTAGAATTTGTTTCGAAGAATAAGTATCCAGTTCTGGTTCATGTTTCACTCCCAGTGAGGGCGTTGTTGTTCTGCTCTACCTCTTCGTGTGAATCATCATTTTCAGCCATGAAGGTGATGAAAATTAAATAAAGAAACGAGCTCACTAATAAACATCTTGAAAACTGTATACAAATAGGAGTGACAAGCTACACAATAAACATACAAAAACATTGTGGACAAAAGTGAATATGATTCTTCTCAATTTAAAAGGGGGGAGGGGGGGACCCAACCTCAGTAGCTCAACCAAGATTCGAGCCCCAAACATTTTGTCACCGACGAACAAGTTAAGACGAGACTGACGCCATTGTCCACATACCCACCTATTCAAGTTTTGACAGTGTTTTTTAAGCACTGATTCTTGCTACCTGTTCAGGTTATAAGAATGTGTGCTAATTACGCTAATTAGTTGGGAATGAGGAAAGTTTAATTAGGAGGAAGTGTGCCCACATTTCCGTGGAGGGAGAGTGGAAAACCATTTAGGAAAACTACCCTCACTACACAAGACCGGGATTCGAACCCCAATCCTTCTGTCATCGACAATCTAGTCTAGTACGAGAGTGACGCCTTAGACTATGTGGCCAGCGAAGCTGATGTAGTACCGTTAATCAACAGCTTCACTGGCTGCATGGTCTAAGGCGCTACTCTCACAGTAGACTAAGCTGCCTATGACGAGGAGGTCGAGAATCGAATCTTGGTCGGGTGTACTGAGGTTTTTTCCAAAATGGTTTTCCACGATGGAGTTTGGTATTTCTTTATTTTTATATTTGGTATTATTTTACATCCCTACCATATTTCTGTCTACAGCTCTTTTTTAGGAAAATAAATTTTTGTAAGGTTGGTACATGTACTAACTCCGGATTTTTAGCAGGTGTTTTCATCAGATCGCAAAGCGTGGGAGTGTGGGACCTGAACGTAGACATTAGATGTACACCGAGACTTAACCATGTTTACTTCGTTTCGGTATGCCAGGCCACCCCCCTATCCCATCCCCTTCTTCTCTTATGAGCGTAAACATATTATGTACCTCTTTTAATTGTGAATATAACATCACCAGGTAAGCTTACAGTACTTGGACAACGGATAACTCCATCGCTTCTTAGGCTGAACGGAGCCGTTTCGCTTCGGACCACTGGGCCGGACCAGGCCCGACGAGAGGCTGAG
>CABFWB010002131.1:25689-42655 GCA_902151455.1 Timema bartmani
GGGGTCGCAGCCCGGGGGCCCGGCCGAGCAGGTCTTATTGTTTACTTAATTTTTACTCAAATACAAAATTTATCATTTTTTAAGACCTCAGAAATTATATTGGTTTTAAGGAATACGAATATCTACATTTTGTTTAGGTCAACAAACAACTTGAGTTATATTTTAGAACTGATTACTGTGCTATCCGCAAACATTTATTTTTATCTGAATTATTCGGTGATCGACGGTGACGACGGTGACGTTATCCAGTCCATGGTTGTCGCTCACGGACCCGGAAGCAACTACTAGTCTCCTAATGGTACAAAATTAATTCGCTTGAGAGCGCTGATGCCCGTACAGCACTTTATGTTTCCAATATTTGTAGTAAATGTTACTTATGAAATATGTCTGGTCTCATCTAGTTGAATTTTACATTTTTAAAAATGATTTTATTTTCAAGTCAAAAGTCAAAGTCACCCGTTTTATAATAATTATACTTATTGATATCCTTTGTCTTTGTATTGTGAGTCCATGTGTTTTTATTACGTCTGTGTAACTCCTATGATTTTAAAGTATGATTTGAATTTTTGAATTTGTCCCTGGGGTCCGTGATTTCTCTCCACGAACCTGGGCCGGAGTATAAAATTTCGTATAAATTATATTCGGGCGTCTCGGAAAATGTGCTCTCCGAACTTTTTTTTCCAAGCCAACCGCCAGCCGGTGCAAGCAGAGGAGTGTAGTGGCGCATGCATCCATTGGAGCTTTCCACCACATTTGGCTCGTATGTAGCCACTTTCCAGAAAATTCTGTACGGTGCGGTGCAAAGTTAAACGGCTTCGCATTGCCGTGGCTTTAGACGGATCAGCTCAGCACCCGCATCGGTGGTCGCATGGTCTAACGTGTCATTCTCGTGTTGGACAGGATTGCAATGACGGGACTATCAGGACTAGAATCTCAATCGGGTGTAGTAAGGGTGGTTTTTCATTAATTGTGTTCCACTGTCCTTCTATGCAAATCCGGGTACAGTTCTTCTAAAATTATACCTTGCTCGTTCTTATTCAACTAGTTTAATTAATGTATGCGTATTGCTCAAACCGGTGCTAAAACGCGGCGAGATTAAAAACAAGTTCCAGTTACCATAAAAAGTTTTAATTACCTTTTGTAATTTCGAACGAGCAAAGCGAGGTTCTGTTTTAACTTGACCATTTGGTACTTCATTTGTCTCTCTGGATCTTTGCTCCGCGATAAAAGTTAAATGCGTGGACCAATTTTAACAGAATATGACATACACATGTTTTTAACCAAGGTCAAATGACGTATGCACACTCCGTTTACCCTGGAAGGTACCTATCTTATTTGCTATACCAGAGTGGAATAAAGCAAGGCAAGCGTGTTACCTTTCACGATAAACGAAGGGTACATATACCCTGATTTTGGTGGGAAATAACAGTATATGGTAGTTACTAAAGTTACTAAAACAATTTTAATATATTCATACATCAAGTTATGTTATCTGCAGCTGTTACTTTTTATAGATATTATCAATACCTATAAAAAAACACACAAATAATGTAGTAAATCTTATCAATGTTGGCCACAAAGAAATATGTTCTTCTGACCAAAATTAAACTATAGTTTTTCAATATGGCTATCCGTTTACATGATGTAGCTGCTATAAAGGTTTTTCGTTTAGTAGCTCATTTCAAGTTATTTTAATTTAACATTCTAAGGAATCGATTGAGTAAAGTCTGTTCATCGTAGGAATTGTTTTCTGAAAGGCCTTTTTGCCTACCAGAAAGCTCTTATATAGTAGGATTTTGGTAGGAAAAAAGACCTTTCAGAGAGTAATTCCTACCGTGAATGGAGTATAACTATGAGTTTTTTTTTTATTTTAACAAATATTGTGAGATTGACGTCTTAAACCACGTGAACAACGGTTATTATCTATGACCATAATATTCAATATACTATTGAATATAGTATTAGTTTGTTTTCTGTCTAACTTTATCGTCAAGGAAAAAATATCTAATTCAAATCGAAGGAGAAATTAGAGGAAATATTTTAATTTTAGATCCATAGATAAATCTTAAAACAGACTGTAGGCTAATAATGATAAGAAATTGGAGGGAGTCAGGTTTAA
This sequence comes from Timema bartmani, assembly GCA_902151455.1. Classification (NCBI taxonomy): domain Eukaryota; kingdom Metazoa; phylum Arthropoda; class Insecta; order Phasmatodea; family Timematidae; genus Timema; species Timema bartmani. Next base: position 27,809 of record CABFWB010002131.1, read on the forward strand.
TGTTTACAGAATTACTAGTTAATTCTCCCCGCTNAAAATGCGCGCGTGGTTGTAACAGAAACCTCGCCGAATTTATTACAATGGTCTCCATAACTAACGACTTTCTACGAGTAGGCCTGGTAATTGAATACGGTAATAGGACGGGAGGATTAGAATGCAAGTTTGAAAAAAAAAAAATTGAGTCACAAAACACGAGAATAATAAACAATGCTATGCTAGCAACGAGTTGGCTATTATAAGAATGTAATAACAAGGTTGAGAATATAATAATTGTGTTGATGTTAGAAAATAACTTTAATAATTCTTCCCCCCCTCCCACTACCCACAATAAAGAGAGGAGAAATAAAAACCTAATTAATGGGTTTGCAAAAGTGAGCTTTCTTTTTATATAGCTTGGGAATAATTGGTCATAGTTATTATGGATGGGATTTAATATGTAAGCACGTTTTGCGTCTATTTATTGTGTGATTTAATCAAAAACAATTATTTTAGTGGAACTAGAATCAAATCAAGTCAGAATATCTTAAGACTCGATTTAAAGTGTAATCAGCAGTACTTTTACCATCAACATCCTCAAAATCAACTAAAAATGTTTTTAAAAAACTGCTTAGGCATCATTTTTTATTAAAATCAGAGTTTTAATTTATTTTTTTTGTGCCACGTTTTACTAGCCACTTGAGCTACCCGCATTTAACCAAAATAATGGGATTAGATGTGGAAGATTGAATTAAAAATCATCTATTCTCCTTTTCGTGGAGGGAGAGAAGAAAAAAGAACTTCTTCAGTTCACCCTGTTGGCATTCTAACCCTAACCTATACGTCACCAGCAAATTGGACATGACTAGACTGAAGCCTTTGGCCCTGGATCCATCGATACGGATAGTAATGAATTATTTCTGAAGAGAATTACTTACTAAGAACTATAAAAGAGTCAAAATAAACTAATAATGCTCTACTCTATGGATGATTTGTAGTGTACATAATCAAGGGACTGTCAAGTGCTTCCATCCATTACCCCTCGTCGAGTCCCACAGTCTAAACAAGAGAGTAGCTGCCAAAAAGGTTCATGGGAAATGGGTAACCTTGAATATTTTTTAGTACTATGTCTTAGTATATGCTCAGCTTATAGGGAGGAGGAAGGACGAGTTTAGAGTAAGTGTACCCACATTTGCGTGGAGGGAGAGTGGAACAATTCAGGTAAAACCACCCTAAGTGCACCCGACCGGGATTTTAACCCCAATCTCCTTGTAATCGGCAGTCTAGTCTATTGCAAGAGTGACGGTTTAGACCATGCGGCCATAAATTAATTAAATGACCTTAACAATGGTACAATAAAAGTATAAAATAGCAAGTTTGACCCCTTAAAACTCGTGAACTGCAATTATTGAAATCAATTAATCACTATTTACAGCTTATTATCATAATTACTTACTCTATGGCATTAGGAACTAAAGAGTTTACTGTCGTACTTACAAAAGTTCGCCACCAATTCCTTTCTTGAGATAGTTATATCCAGTCCACCTCATTACACCTTATCCCTATCTTGAGATAGTTTTATCCAGTCCACCTCATTAAACCCTGTCTCTTTCAGGTCCATTCTAATAGAATCCTCCCATCCGCGTCTAGGTCTTCCCAGTGGTCTTTTCTCATTGGTTTTGCCAGTAGGTACAAGGTTCTAGAATCTTCCATTCGCGCTGCATGTCTTGCCCACCGTATTCTACGATACATGATTATCCTATCAATGACTTATTATCACAGGGTATTTAACCCATCATTATGTAACCTCATCCACCCCACAATATCCTCGCCCCTTTTTGGAACAAATATCTTTCCAAGCACCTTATTTTTGAACACCCTAAACACCCATAAAGAACAACCGGTAAAATGATGATTTTGTATAAACTTTGAGTGTTACACTTGTTAACAGTAAAATGTTTAGTGTCGAGTGACCTTAAACTTGAAAGGTAAGTTAAATACATCCGTTTAGTAAGGATGATAGTCCTATTATGTGCCCTTTGTTTACCTTGAAAGAAAGCGAACTTGTATGGTTTCACTATGGTGCAGTTTATAAGATAGGGTCTTCAAGGTAAAACTGCTAGCTTTAAGGGGAACCGGATTGTATAGATGGGTTTTATTAATCAGTCAGATATTCAAATTAATGCAATTATAATTTTATGTCGTGGACTTTATTTTTCCCTTTCATGAAAGGATACACGATACGAAAAAGTTTATGAAACACTTCACTAGATGTTAAAAAAAAAGAAGTGCGTTTTGTCATCCTCCTATTCCAGCCATCCTCCTATTTCAGACATATTGTGGCTTACCACAAGCCTCGCTATAAAGAAATACAGTACGTGCCAAGATTGTTCAGGTGGTTAAATTTCGTATTAATTGCTGATAATAAAAGCCAAGGTGTGGATGTACAAATGGAACACCATGGACTACTAAGTAGATCCAACTAGGCTATGTCCACAGCGCGTCCCCACGTCCTTCAGAGAGACTTTCTCCAGGCACGCACGTGCGTATTCTAGATAGGCTCACCTTCATAACCACATTCTACCAGTTACACCACCGGGAGGCACAGAGCGACAAGACAGCACGTAATTGAACGGCAGAAAGAACGGTCTGGAGATTATTGTTTCAATAAGAATAAAACGATAAAATACCTCATCAAACGTGTTCGTGATCAATTATGTAGAAGGAGTTTCGAAAAAACATTTAGAAATCACAATACCGTGAAATTTAGTATTGCCAATCAGGTCATTGAGAAGATATACCAGTTCCGCTATCTGGGGAGTATCATCGCCGTGGATGGAGGCCTCTAGGAAGAAATCAAGAGACGAACCAATGAGTCCAAAGGTGCATTTATCAACTTGAGACAAATATGGAGTTCCAGAGGATTAAGAATGAAAACAAAACTGTGGATCTTTCATAGCAATGTGAAGTTGGTCCTTCTATAAGGATGTGGGGCATGGTAAAAAAAAAACTAGACGTTTGATCCAGAGACTGCAGACGCTCAACAGACGACTACGGAATGTATTTAGCCTGTAGTGGCCCAACAAACTCTCAAATGAATAGTGGTGGGACAAAAGCGAACATAAGTCGATACAACTGGAGATCAGACGGTGCAAGTGATGACGTCTTGCTGACACTCTCCGGAGAGACAAGGTTAATGTCTCAAGAGAAGATCTGGACTGGATATCAGACTGTGCAGGTGATTACGTCTTGTTGACACTCTCCGGAAAGACAAGGTTAATGTCTAAAGAGAAGATCTGGACTGGATATCAGATTGTGCATATGATGACGTCTTGTTGACACTCTCCGGAGAGACAAGGTTAATGTCTCAAGAGAAGATCTGGACTGGATATCAGATTGTGCAGGTGATGACGTCTTGTTGACACTCTCAGGAGAGACCAGGTTAATGTCTCAAAATAAGATCTGGACTGGATATCAGACTGTACAAATGATGACGTCTTGTTGACATTCTCAGGAGAGACAAGGTTAATGTCTCAAGAGAAGATCTGGACTGGATATCAGACTGTACAAATGATGACGTCTTGTTGACATTCTCAGGAGAGACAAGGTTAATGTCTCAAGAGAAGATCTGGACTGGATATCAGACTGTACAAATGATGACGTCTTGTTGACATTCTCAGGAGAGACAAGGTTAATGTCTCAAGAGAAGATCTGGACTGGATATCAGACTGTACAAATGATGACGTCTTGTTGACATTCTCAGGAGAGACAAGGTTAATGTCTCAAGAGAAGATCTGGACTGGATATCAGACTGTACAAATGATGACGTCTTGTTGACATTCTCAGGAGAGACAAGGTTAATGTCTCAAGAGAAGATCTGGACTGGATATCAGACTGTACAAATGATGACGTCTTGTTGACATTCTCAGGAGAGACAAGGTTAATGTCTCAAGAGAAGATCTGGACTGGATATCAGACTGTACAAATGATGACGTCTTGTTGACATTCTCAGGAGAGACAAGGTTAATGTCTCAAGAGAAGATCTGGACTGGATATCAGACTGTACAAATGATGACGTCTTGTTGACATTCTCAGGAGAGACAAGGTTAATGTCTCAAGAGAAGATCTGGACTGGATATCAGACTGTACAAATGATGACGTCTTGTTGACATTCTCAGGAGAGACAAGGTTAATGTCTCAAGAGAAGATCTGGACTGGATATCAGACTGTACAAATGATGACGTCTTGTTGACATTCTCAGGAGAGACAAGGTTAATGTCTCAAGAGAAGATCTGGACTGGATATCAGACTGTACAAATGATGACGTCTTGTTGACATTCTCAGGAGAGACAAGGTTAATGTCTCAAGAGAAGATCTGGACTGGATATCAGACTGTACAAATGATGACGTCTTGTTGACATTCTCAGGAGAGACAAGGTTAATGTCTCAAGAGAAGATCTGGACTGGATATCAGACTGTACAAATGATGACGTCTTGTTGACATTCTCAGGAGAGACAAGGTTAATGTCTCAAGAGAAGATCTGGACTGGATATCAGATTGTGCAGGTGATGACGTCTTGTTGACACTCTCAGGAGAGACCAGGTTAATGTCTCAAAATAAGATCTGGACTGGAAACTGCGAGGACGCTGACGTTGGGTCAGGCCAACGATGGATTGGCGTAGGACCATCGATCAAGAAGGCAGAATGGAAAGTAATGGGACGAGCTCAAAAGTATGGCAGAGAATATACTCTAGTGGGGAATCTTTGTTGCGGTCCTATGCTCCACATAAGAAATTATAGGAAATAAAATCACAGTACACCCGGCCACCGAGATTCGAACCCCAACCTCTATTTCACCGACAAACTAGACAAGAAGATAATGACACCTTCCCACCTGTTTACCAATGTGAGGGATGTCATAATAATTTCAGCAACATGCATGTATAAAAATACATTTTTATTTAAACTTCGCATAAAAGGCGTGCAAGTTTTTAACGACCGGATAGCATTTCTTTTGAAAATGTGAATTAAGGTCGATGAATGCAGTCAAAATGAAACAATATCCCCCCTCCATCCACCCCTTCCCCCTGATAAAGTTTCATCACAGTATCGCCCATGTTACCGCTGTGGGACGACTGGAACTAGTTTCATTCCCATACTTCCAAGTCGGTTATTTGTTTGTCCTTGCCCTGGTTACCGACAAGTACACACCAATTATATGAGACTCATGTTTATGATCGCAAGATGGATCTGGTCGGATTATGCCACTCACCGTCCCATCCATATTTGATATTGTACGGGGAGATTGGTCACGTACAGCGGTATTTTAGAAAGTATTTTGGGTTGATTGTCACAACCTTGTAGTTTAATTAAACATTACGTTTTATAAGGATGATTTAAAACTGTTAAAGAAGCGTTATCTATTCCAAACCAAACGAGGAAGAATTTTTTTTAACAGTAAGAACACCTAAAACATTTTTTTAAATTTAATAATCCAAGCAAAAACTTGAATTAAATTGAAAATTAAACAATAAGCTTGAAAAATATTTTTTGTTCAGAGATTCGAAATCTGTACCAATGGCTTAGTGCACCGCTGCACTGAAGATTGAACTAGCAAGCTTATTGTCTGTTATCAAAATACCCTTTTCGTTTAGTTTATCCCTGGATAATATGATATACCTAGCCTAAATAGTTAAAAATCTTATCCGGAAATAAAATCGAGCTCTAAACCTTCGGCTAACTATACCAAATACAACAGCAAATATAATATTATCAACCCAGGCTTTCTGAATAAGAGAGCACGAATTAAATTTAAATAGTTTGTTTTCGAGTTTTCCATAGGTTGACTACAGGTCTGTTAGACCCTTGTTTGATATCAGGCTGTTCCCAGATAATTGTAATAGTTATATAAATGGGCTCTATTTACTTACTACGATATACATTACCATTCTTGTGTCAAATGTTTACCTACAAGTGCGTCGTTCTTGGTTTAGGTCAGAGATAAATGTCAAATATTATGATAATAATTTAATGTTTAAAAAATGTTTTCATAGAATTTCAGAAAGTAATCCAAAAATTTTACTAGAGTTTAATAAGGAAATAAGTTTAAAAGTTAACGCTGAAAAGACTAAGTATATGATCACACAAAGTACACATATTTGGGATGATAGTAATTTAGTGATTACTTCGAACATATCATTTTACAGGGTTAATGAGTTTAAATATTTAGGAACAATTTTAACTAGCAATAACGGTATCAGAATGGAAATTAGGGAAAGCATACAATATTGGTCGGTAAGATGTTGATATCTCGCCTGCTGTCCAGGAATGTAAAACTCAGAATATACAAAACAATAGTTTTATCGGTTGTCCCCTATGGATGTGAAACGTGATCTCTTACCTTACAAGACGAAAACCAATTTAGGTTGTTGAAAACAAGGTGCTTAGGAAGATATTTGGTCCAAAAAGGGAGGAGATTACTGGGGAGTGGAGGAGGTTACTGGGGAGTGGAGGAGTTTACATAATTACGAGTTACATACCCTGTATTCATAACAATACATTGTTAGGATAATAAAGTCTCGTAGATTATGGTGGGCAGGACATGCAGCGTAAATAGTAAAATATATATAACAGAGGTGTCAAACATACGACCCGCGAGAAAGCTTTAACCGGCCCGCGCCTAAATATGAAAGAAGAATAGGAATGTGGCCCTCAGTTACAGACTTGGTCTGTGTCCGTGGGGTATTTTGATTTTGGGATCGAGATTTGCCACTTTTACTCATTTCTTGGAAAAAAGTTGTCAGCCTTACTACTGACGGCGCTGCTTTGGTGAATTTAAAAAACTGTGTGGCTGCGAAATGAAGAGATAAACTATTGGTTTTGGGGCTGCCATCTGAAAATGTTGTTGTATTACATTGTGTCATTAATTAGGAAGCTTTGTGCGCAACAACATTAAAAAAGGACGACGTGATGCAATCAGTTGTACAAACTGTCCATTTTATTCGTGCTCACGCAAGTAATCACCACCAGTTTGCCGCTTTTTTTTTAATTGACGAAAAATATACAGAATTACCATATCATTCCAAAGTTAAGTGGTTGAGTCGGGGCACAGTTCTAAAACGATTTTTTGAACTTAAAGACTCTATTGAAATATTTATGGCTGAAAAAAACATTCAGTCAAGGAATTTATTGACAAGTCTTGGGTGATAGATTTACCTTTTTTTCTTGATATTAGACAGCATCTTAATTCACTTAATGTTCAAATTCAGGGAAAGGACCACTTGAAATGATTGATTTTAAATGTAATTCTATTCTTCAAGACACATTTATGAAAGTGTCCCTACCATAGTTTTACTCGAAGTATTTGGGTGATAAATATCTCACAGTCAAAATGAACGCAACTAAAATACTGTCAATGTTCGGAAATACATACATTTGTGGACAGTTTTTCTCCCTCTTAAAAGTGAATAAATCCGAGTTAAGAAGTCAGGGAATAGGGTTAATGAGGTGGGCTGGATAGAACTAGCTTATGATAAGGATATGTTATAATGAGGTGGACTGGATAGAACTGGCTTGGGATAGGAATAGGTGGCGTACTTTTTTAAGTGTGGCAATGAAATTTCTAGTTCTTAGTTCCAGAGAGTTAGTAAGTAAAGGCACCGCCTACATTAAAGGTAAAATAATCTTCAATTACATATTTAATTTAAATGATAAATTGCACCTATTGAAAACATTCTGTTATATTCAAAGTCTCAAAGTGGCCCTTTAAGCAAAAAAGTTGCCCCCGCTTGAAATATTGTCATAATGTAATCCATCAGGGTAAACGGAGTGTAGATATTATTATCTCGTGCTCGTTTTACTGAGTGAGCACACATCGTTCATCCTATGTAAAATGACGTGCACCAGGCGTACCCCTCCGAGACTGCTGTACGCCCAAAGCATTCACAAGACGAACCTCCTCGCGAGTATCAAAACACAGTTAACGACCGTCCGAGGACAGTAGCCGCCCCATCCGTGAATAAGTTTAGTCAATACCCGGACAGGAGGTCACAGGAGAGACACACGGGGACCTTGTTGACGTTTCATCACCGGCCTTTCCTCGTGGTTTACTTGACATTTGTGGTGAATTTAATGGCGGGCCTGTGTTCAAACAAACTATTATTTCGCAGACCACAGCAAATTGACGCTCATGCGGCCTTCGCCAACATGAACCGTTCCATGAGTGGGGGGATTGTCATCATTATTATTATTATCATTATCATAATCATCATCATCATCATCATTATTATTATTATTATTATTATTATTATTTTCGTCATTCACTGCATCTCACTAACCGATTCGACACTTTAGCTCAGTCGGTAGCGTGTTTGCCTCTTGAGCTAAGGGTCCTGGGTTCAATTCCCGGCATGGCCGAAAAATGTATCAGTGGGGAGATGTGAGTTCCCCGCAATGATGAATGGGTGTTGTCAGTCGATTTAGAAAGTTTACGTTGAGTATCTCAAATTAAATTAAAAAACTTACTACGCGTTCTGGATTTATGGGGTTTAATTACAGTAATGAGGTTGAGAAGCGTAAAGTTATATTTAAAATAAATGTACCTGCATTCGCGTGGAAGGAGAGTGGGGAAAACAAACACAGCCCCTCAGTATACCCGGCCTGGATGTGAAGAACAAGTTCTGAGACCGTCAAACCAGATTATATAAGCCCCGACATTATTTAGTTGTTTGTTATTCACTACAGCTTATATCAGGATTGATTGCACGGTTAGTGTGTCCGACTTGGAACAATTGAGAGCCGGGGCCACACACAAGGTATACACCAGACCCCCATCCTCCAGGTTAAAATGGCTGCGCTCAATGGGAGAGCTTGATTCCTTCAACACGGGGATCGCTACGTGCAATCCCAAGTGACAACATCGCTATCAAGCAGGCATTTTAAAAAAACAGTTCACTTTAGAGATGATTTTACTAGAGAACACACAAAAATTGCCTTATAGTGTCAATAAACCGGCTTTCGCAAATCTAGGTCCAGGTAGTGGGCGCAACCACCTTCCCATAAACAGCCTCCCCCTTCCCCCAAACGAGCCTAATCAGACTGCAAACTACAAGCGAATGTTTGCAAATTGCCTAGTTGTGAACAATCTTCAAATCTTGTAGACTACTGTCGTTACTTGTCTGAAAACGTGTGTCCGTCGAAAGTTAGAACCGCCACCACTTCACTTGAAAGAGCTGATATCTCTAATAAACGCAACTAGCACTCCCTAGTGCCCAAGGAAGTAAAACTCCCGTAAAGCTGAGTGCCTGGCGTATTCCTTGTTTGTGCCCTGGTTCTAAATCCAACCATTAAATCATAACCCGGCCCCCTACCCCGCATTTTCCCAATAAAATCGTTGTATTCTTTATTATCAATATATATATATATATATAAATACCCTGGTATGTAATTAGTAAAATGATTGAATTTAGTCAGATAAAAAGTTGGATTTAAGTATAATAACATAGTTCATTTTGGTAAAAAAGAAAATTTCAATCAACTCTGCTTTAAATGGTATGTTGGAATATATAGAAAAAATAATAATAATAAAATGTGTAAGTTCCAAACACCCCAAATATAGGAGGTTAAAATATTTTTTAAGTTGTTAAAACATTGTTTTGTTTCCTTCTGTATCTGTGCGTCTATGTTCACAATATGGCCGCTATGAGAATAGGTCCAAACATATGTTTTGTCAATATTATTTATTAATCACAACTTGTGAATGTGAGGAATGCCAGGCCTCCACCGTGGTTCGGATTCCACGTTAAACTGTAGGTCCTCCATTTCATCTCACAATCACCCTACCATTACACATTAGCGTAATTGCGTATAACCCGAACGGGTAGTAAGACGCGGTGCTAATAATAATAATAATAATAATAATAATAATAATAATAATTGGTTGAAGGAAATAGCCTACATTTCCTAGAATGAAGGAACTATTTTGAGTTACCGGAATGTTGAATTCGTTAACTCGCATTTAAATCAACCAAAACTGGTCATATCTCACATTTAATAATTTAAGTAATCATTTTTATGGGAATATTTAATTTAGTTTTATTTTACGCATGCATTACACATTTTAAAATGTTACAACAAACTTTAAATATGCTTCAATAGCAATTTTTCAGCACCTTGTCACACTATCCGTTCGGGCGATAAAGATAGGTTCTAATTACTCTAATGTGTTGGGGATGAGTAAGGCAGAATTTATCTATAGTGTACCCGCATTTGCGTAGGGTGAGAATGTGATAACAATTAGGATAAACCACCCTTAGTACACTCGACTATGATTATAGCCCCGATCTACCCATCATCAGCAGTCCAGTCAATTGTGAGGGTGACGCCTCAGACTATGCGGCCACCGAAGCCGGTGATAGCCATTTTAATGTTCGAAGCAAAAGTTTGTGGAAAAAAAAAACTCGTCTCAGAAAATGTTGGTGTCTAGTTATAAATCTTATGGGGTGCAACTAGAGAGCTGTTTCGCATACATAATTTTCTATTTACATTTCTCAGAAAATGTTAACCATAAGTTTACAGATAAATTGTTATTATATTTCTATAAGATATAGCGAATCTTGCCATTTTTCTCATTTAATGAGTTGGTTTGAACAAAATGTTCTTACTTTTTAATTTCAAGAAAGTCTTTAGCTTTATACATCTTTTATACTTTCCAATTTAATATAGGTCTATGTGATATATTTCCCTTTGTGCCTATCATTGTGGTCGAGTGGTTAGATGCTATCTGAAAATCTAGTTAACAGGGGTCCTAGACTAAGTTCTTACGGGAACCTAAAGTATGTTAATATAATGCTACGTGTCTTACTAACCGCCCAGCCTATCCACATATTTATAATGGTATGAGGAAGACAAGACTTCAGAAAAAGTGCATATCCATCGTTATGGAAAATAGCTCAGGGGGAAAATCCACATTAATACATCCATCCAGGACTTGAATCTCAACCCATCATCACTGGTGAGCCACCAAAGATAATAAAGACACCTTTGTCTGCGTTCCCATCGATGTGGGTAGTATTATAAATTCTGGCTTTTAGAACTGTGCGTTAAACTAAGTTCGCTTATAGGTCGTGTGCTAACGTAGCACTGTAGTGACCTTGTCATTTATACGCGTCATAAATATAAATAACTTCTTTCTCATGAGAGCCTTTTTCGGCTTTTATTTATTTCCACAGGGCACGACATCTTTGAAAGGTGTCGTGGGGTTTGTACACGTGAATTTTGTGGCTAGTTAGACTTGTGGCCGCTAGAGATTATTTCGATCGTGGGTTGTACGCCCAATGGGAATTGCAGCCGATAGAAATTTGATCGTGGGTTTTACGCCCAATGTGAATTGCAGCCGATAGAAATTTGATCGTGGGTTTTACGCCCAATGGGAATTGCAGCCGATAGAAATTTGATCGTGGGTTTTACGCCCAGTGTGAATTGCAGCCGATAGAAATTTGATCGTGGGTTTTACGCCCAATGGGAATTGCAGCCGATAACAATTTGATCATGGGTTTTGGGGACAGTGAAACTTTCACCCTATAGAGATTTAGTCGAGGTCCAGACTTATCCTTGTCCCATCCCCTAAATTCAGATGGCTAGTTTAGTAAACTAGATCAGATTACATTATATAGGCCTACTCGATAAACTTTATAGCAGCCGCAAACCCCAACACAACGTTTACAGTGACCGAAAAACTTTTGAAAAAGGCCTGTTTGCAAACCCCACGGAGCTACAGCTAAACGCTCATTTGACCTGAATTGCCTGTTCTTCGTATACTGGGATGAGTGGGATATTGGTTGACTGCCAGGATACGGTCCTGAAGCTAATACCCCATTTTACCTTAAATGCTAACTTATGGTGTACAGTAAAATCCCGTTAGACCGAGCCCCGTTAGTCCAAAATTCTGGATAACCCAAACACACTTTTTGAAAGACGGTGAAAAAAAAATTAAGTTAAATGAAATATATTTTATTGGTAAGCAAGCAAAGAGTTAAAAGAGAACCGCAAGAAACAATGATAATAAATACTTAATATTTACATATTGCAGTCAACACATAACTAGAAATAATCACAGTTTACATTACGTGTATATATCAGTTAAATAAATGCAAATTTGATTAAACTAATTCAACTGTAATTTTAAAATTCTTGAAAATACTGTACCTTGTATTCTCCCACTTAATCCGAGTTTTCGCTAATCCGGACAATCTGCGATCCTAATTAGTTCGGATTGACAAGGTTCTAGTGTACTGGGATATCAGTTGACCACTGAGACAAGACTATAAATAAGGTCCTTAGCCCACTTTCCTACTGACGCGCGCGCGCGTGTGTGTGTGTGTGCGTGTGTGTGTGTGCGTGTGTGTGTGTGCGTGTGTGGGAAGAACTTGAAACATGCAAGTGTGTGTGTGTGTGTGCGTGTGCGTGTGTGGGAAGAACTTGAAACATGCATGTAGTGATCACATCGTAGAGTATGAAACCACCGTAAATACCAAACAGCACGTGTTTGAATGTCGCCATCAAGATGGCGGTGAGGAATTCCTATTAGTTGCTATTCTCAGCGTGCGGTTTGCCGAAGAAAAGAGGACGGGAGTAGGCACATCACTCCAAGTGTCAATGACCAAATAGTTAGTAAAGAAACTATTGGTTATAGGTTTAGTTCGGGTTTGTTGGGCAACCACACGTCGCGTCGGCCGCACCGGGCCAAGAAGTCATCGGTACGCTGGACATCACGTTCCTTCGCATGCAGGGTTGACACTATTTGTTTATTACGAAATTCCTTCCATTTTTTAAAAGAAATTCACACATTTTACAGATATTTTAAATTGAAATATGGAGGAATACACATTAATTTTTCATCAAATTGACTAGTGTGAGATCATATAATTAGTAAAATTGGAAAATTTAAAATTAATGGAGAACTATGCAGTCGTTATGCAATTCAAATTTTCAGGGCGAAAGGTGGTGGGACAAGATTTGTGTCCGAACCAGCGAGCCTAGTTCTTCAGTTCCCTTTTTCTTCTTCTTTTTCTCTTTAACACTGCGTCTTACTACCCGTTCGGAATATACGCTTATGTAATAATCACGCTAATGGTTTTAGGGATTGGCAAAGCTATATTTAAAATAAGTGTACCTGCTTTTGTGTGGATATAAAGTGAAAAGACAGTTGGGAAAAATCACTCTGCCTTAAAATATGAGTGAAGAATGACCCTGGACCTGCAATGTATTTGTTCCCAAAACGCGATATAATGGTCATGCGAAGTAACGGACATGCGATGTAATGGTATACACCCGTCACCATCAGCACCACGTTCATAGCTCAACTGTTGAGGGAAGGAGCTTGAACTATGAAATATCTAACAAATGGAGTTGCTATACGGAGGTTCAGAGACCGCAAACAATGGCGCGCTTCTGATACTCTAAAAGCCTTGTGCACACCTGCGCGCAGAATGGCGAACCGAACGCTGAACCGCGCAGTGCTGCAACATTCCAGCAAACCTGCAACAAATCCGTGCGCATTTCCCCGATCCACCTAATGTCGGTATTTCGACGAACGATCAAAGAGAGGTGCGTGAACGTGTTCCAACAGTGTGGACGGGTAAGCGAACATTTAGACGTACATAGACTTTACTTCAGCCTAGAGATGAGAAAAAAAGTTATCTTTGATGTCCGGTTCATTGAATATTGTTTCGAGAATTTAAAAAGGTAAATGTGAAATATAAATATCTTCAGACAAGGGTGCTGGGATCGTAGGGTGGGTGGGGGAGGTCCATTATTCTAAAAAAAAAGTTATTACTTATTTTATAAAATCTAATGGAAAGTAATTAATATTGAAAATATTTATTAAACCAGAGTAGTTGGTATACCATAATATGAATAAAAGAATAAATCTCTGCACCTCTTCAAGGCGAGATGGACGCAAATATATGCAGCGGCCGATTCTTGTTGATACATATTATTCTCCTTGGGTTTGGACGATACTAGTGTAAAAACAGCGAACCGAACACCCCCAATACTTGTCAGTGTTCGCCGCGCAGTTCGGCGCACGGTTCGACATTCCGCTCGCTGAAGTGAACGCGGCTTAAAGCAAGTGGTAACTTTTTTTTTATAAAATTATTTCAAGATTAATAATGACAAATACAATATATACGTTATATAATCAACTAATAAAATAAATATGTATTTTACTTACGTTATTTTACATTATTTTATAAACAATTTTTGCTTTTACTTGAAGAGAAGTATTACGTTTTAATACAAATGTTCTTTGAACTGGCGAATTATAGTTATAATAGATCAGACAAATCAAGCTACCTCCCACTATGAAACCACAGAGAACATATTTCACGAAAAATCCTAATCCCTAGTCTGAGTAAAAGTGTATAAGAATGAGCTGAAGAAATATTTTAACATGTATTCAATCCGAATATTTGAGATACAGCAGTATTACGGCCCTCGAGCCAACAAGAGACAGAAAATTTGGCCCCTTTACATGAGAAGTTTGAAGACCCCCTCATCCAGACCAACCACTAGACCGATGGGGTGAGACATATATACCAAAATTAAATTGTTTTAGACCCAATTTAGATCCAACAGTCAGATTCAGATAGGAAGAAACTTTTTCGACAATCATAAAAGTTAATAAAACATTTTTATAGATTTATATATCAATTCGTTTGATCTGGATCTGTCACTTTTGATATATATTAACAATACCTATAAAATAAAACTTATAGTAAGCCTATAGTAAAATAATGTTATCAACGGTGACTCGGTGGTGGCTTCCAGTGGTGGCCAGGCGGGCGTCACGTACCGTGTTGCCAAAACAAGAG